>JASAUF010000595.1:0-284601 GCA_030180095.1 Magnolia changhungtana
TTAACTATCCATACGTAAAAATGACGATCGAAGAGTTCCAACGTGCATTTAGGATATTGAATTATCTCTTAATTAGGCAATTCTTGTCCCATTTTGAAGCTTGACAAGTTACCATCCCAATGAGCTAGAAATAGTCTAAATTGGTCCTCGAAGAGAGAATAATGAGGGTTACTATTGGACAAGGAGATGAAGGAACATTCAAGACCGATGACAATGATCCCACTTAGATGTCAAAATGGTCTCGGAATATGACGATTCTAGTAAGGAATGAAAGAGCACTTAAGTACCTTTCAAATGACCAAAAATCGACCTAATCGACATCAAACAATGTAGTTATGGGCGTCTCCGTTGGATAGCGCGATTTGGAAAGATTAACTATCCATTTTTAAAAATGAGGATCAAAGAGTTCCAATGTACTTTTGAGATATCAAACGGTTTCTAAATTTAGCAATTCTATTACCTTTTTAAAGCTTGACAAGTTACCATTCCAATAACCTAAAATTGTCTAAATTCGACCTCTTAAGAGAGAGTTATGAGGGTTACTATTGGACAAGGAGATAAAGAAAACATTCAGACCAACGACTGCGATCCCACTTATGGATGCCCAAATGGTCTCGAATATGACGTTTCAAGCAGAATGAAAGAGCACTAAAGCACCTTTCGATGACCAAAAATTGACCCAATCATACATCAAACGATGGAGTTATGAGTGTCTCCATTGGATCGCGCGATTTGGAAAGATTAACTATCCATATTTGAAAATGACGATCGAAGAGTTCCAATGTACCTTTGGGATATCGAAAGGTTTCTGAATTATGCAATTCTGTTGTCATTTTGAAGTTTGACAAGTTACCATTCCAATGACTTGAAATAGTCTAAATTCAACCTCTCAAGAGAGAGTTATGAGGGTTACTTTTGGACAAGGAGATGAAGGAAACATTCAGACCGACAACTACGATCCCACTTACAGATGTCCAAATGGTCTCGGAATATGACATTCCATTTAAGAATGAAAGAGCACTAAAGGACCTTTCAAATGACCAAAAATCGACCCAATCGGACATCAAACGATGAAGTTATGGGAGTCTCCATTGGATCGCTCGATTTGGAAAGATTAAAATCCATATTGCAAAATGACGATCGAAGAGTTCCAACTTGCTTTTAGGATATTGAACTGTCTCTGAATTAACCAATTCTCGTCCAATTTGTAATCTTGTCAAGTTACCATTCCAATGAGCTCAAAATAGTTTAAATTCAAACTCTGAAGAGAGAGAGTTATGAGGGTTACTCTCGAACAAGGAGATTAAGGAAACATCCAGGACCGACGACTGTGCTTATGGATGCCCAAATGGTCCTGGAATACGATGATTCCAGTCAGGAATGCACTAAATTACCTTTCAGACGACCAAAACTCGACCCAATCCCACATCAAACGATGGAGTTATGGGTTTCTTCGTTGGATCACGCGATTTGGAAAGATTAACAATCCATACAGAAAAACGACGATCGAAGAGTTCCAACGTGCTTTTGGGATGTCGAATTATCTCTGAATTAGGCAATTCTTGTCCCATTTTGAAGATTGACAAGTTATCATCCCAATGAGCTAGAAATAGTCTAAATTTGACCTCTGAAGAGAGAATAATGAGGGTTACTATTGGACAAGGAGATGAAGGAACATTCAAGACCGATGACAGCGATCCCACTTACGGATGTCAAAATGGTCTCGGAATACGACGATTCTAGTAAGGAATGAAAGAGCACTTAAGTAGCTTTCAGATGACCAAAAATCGACCCAATCCGACATCAAACAATGGAGTTATGGGCGTCTCCGTTGGATCGCGTGATTTGGAAAGATTAACTATCCATTTTATAAAATGAGGATCGAAGAGTTCCAATGTTCTTTTGAGATATCGAACGGTTTCTAAATTTAGCAATTCTATTACCTTTTTAAAGTTTGACAAGTTACCATTCCAATAACCTAAAATTGTCTAAATTCGACATCTTAAGAGAGAGTTATGAGGGTTACTATTGGACAAGGAGATAAAGAAAACATTCAGGACCGACGACTGCGATCCCACTTACGGATGCCCAAATAGTCTCGGAATACGACGTTTCAAGGGAATGAAAGAGCACTAAAGCACCTTTCAGATGACCAAAAATCGACCCAATCCAACATCAAACGATGGAGTTATGGGTGTCTCCATTGGATGGCGCAATTTGGAAAGATTAACAATCTATATTGAAAAATGGTAATTGAGGAGTTCCAACGTGCTTTTGGGATATCTAATTGTCTCTGAATTAGGCATTTCTAGTCCCATTTGGAAGCTTGACAAGTTACCATTCCAATGAGCTAGAAATAGTCTAAATTCGTCCTATGAAGAGAGAGGAATGAGGCTTACTATTGGATAAGGAGATGAAGGATCATTCAAGACCGATGAATGCAATCCCACTTACAGATGCCAAAATGGTCTCGAAATATGATGATTGCATTCAGGAATGAAAGAGCACTAAAGTGCCTTTCAGATGACCAATAATCGACCCAATCCGACATCTAACGATGGAGTTATGGGTGTCTCCATTGGATCGCGCAATTTGGAAAGATTAACTATCCATATTTGAAAATGACAATCGAAGAGTTCCAATGTACCTTTGGTATATCGAAAGGTTTCTGAATTATGCAATTCTGTGGTCATTTTGAAGCTTGACAAGTTACCATTCCAATGACCTGAAATTGTCTAAATTCGACCTCTGAAGAGAGAGTTATGAGGGTTACTTTTGGACAAGGAGATGAAGGAAAAATTCAGGACCTACAACTACGATCCCACTTACGGATGCCCAAATGGTCTCGGAATATGACATTTCCAAGCAGGAATGAAAGAGCACTAAAGCACCTTTCAGATGACCCAAAATCGACCCAATCCGACATTAAACGATGGAGTTATGAGTGTCTCCATTGGATCGCGATTTGGAAAGATTAACTATCCATATTTGAAAATGACGATCGAAGAGTTCCAATGTACCTTTGGGATGTCGAAGGTTTTTGAATTATGCAATTCTGTTGTCATTTTGAAGCTTGACAAGTTACCATTCCAATGACCTGAAATAGTCTAAATTCGACCTCTGAAGAGAGAGTTATGAGGGTTACTTTTGGACAAGGAGATGAAGGAAACATTCAGGACCTATAACTACGATCCCACTTACAGATGCCCAAATGGTCTCAGAATATGACGATTCCATTTAAGAATGAAGGATCACTAAAGTACCTTTCAAATGACCAAAAATCGACCCAATCGGACATCAAACGATGAAGTTATATGGTAGTCTTCGTTGGATCGCTCGATTTGGAAAGATTAAAATCCATATTGCAAAATGACGATCGAAGAGTTCCAACTTGCTTTTAGGATATTGAACTGTCTCTAAATTAACCAATTCTCATCCAATTTGTAATCTTGTTAAGTTACCATTCCAATGATCTCAAAATAGTTTAAATTCAAACTCTGAAGAGAGAGTTATGAGGGTTACCCTCGAACAAGGAGAATAAGGAAACATCCAGGACCGGCGACTACGATCCCACTTATGGATGCCCAAATGGTCTCGGAATATGACGATTCCAATCGGGAATGCACTAAATTACCTTTCAGATGACCAAAAATCGACCCAATCCCACATCAAACGATGGAGTTATGGGTGTCTTCGTTAGATCATGCGATTTGGAAAGATTAACTATCCATACAGAAAAATGACGATCGAAGAGTTCCAACGTGCTTTTAGGATATTGAATTATCTCTAAATTAGGCAATTCTTGTCCCATTTTGAAGCTTGACAAGTTACCATCCCAATGAGCTAGAAATAGTCTAAATTCGTCCTCTGAAGAGAGAATAATGAGGGTTACTATTGGACAAGGAGATGAAGGAACATTCAAGACCGATGACAGCGATCCCACTTACAGATGTCAAAATGGTCTCGGAATATGACGATTCTAGTAAGGAATGAAAGAGCACTTAAGTACCTTTCAAATGACCAAAAATCGACCTAATCTGACATCAAACAATGTAGTTATGGGCGTCTCCGTTGGATAGCGCGATTTGGAAAGATTAACTATCCATTTTTAAAAATGAGGATCAAAGAGTTCCAATGTACTTTTGAGATATCAAACGGTTTCTAAATTTAGCAATTCTATTACCTTTTTAAAGCTTGACAAGTTACCATTCCAATAACCTAAAATTGTCTAAATTCGACCTCTTAAGAGAGAGTTATGAGGGTTACTATTGGACAAGGAGATAAAGAAAACATTCAGGACCAACGACTGCGATCCCACTTATGGATGCCCAAATGGTCTCAGAATATGACGTTTCCAAGCAGGAATGAAAGAGCACTAAAGCACCTTTCAGATGACCAAAAATTGACCCAATCATACATCAAACGATGGAGTTATGAGTGTCTCCATTGGATCGCGCGATTTGGAAAGATTAACTATCCATATTTGAAAATGACGATCGAAGAGTTCCAATGTACCTTTGGGATATCGAAAGGTTTCTGAATTATGCAATTCTGTTGTCATTTTGAAGTTTGACAAGTTACCATTCCAATGACCTGAAATAGTCTAAATTCAACCTCTGAAGAGAGAGTTATGAGGGTTACTTTTGGACAAGGAGATGAAGGAAACATTCAGGACCGACAACTACGATCCCACTTACAGATGTCCAAATGGTCTCGGAATATGACGATTCCATTTAAGAATGAAAGAGCACTAAAGGACCTTTCAAATGACCAAAAATCGACCCAATCGGACATCAAACGATGAAGTTATGGGAGTCTCCATTGGATCGCTCGATTTGGAAAGATTAAAATCCATATTGCAAAATGACGATCGAAGAGTTCCAACTTGCTTTTAGGATATTGAACTGTCTCTGAATTAACCAATTCTCGTCCAATTTGTAATCTTGTCAAGTTACCATTCCAATGAGCTCAAAATAGTTTAAATTCAAACTCTGAAGAGAGAGAGTTATGAGGGTTACTCTCGAACAAGGAGATTAAGGAAACATCCAGGACCGACGACTGTGCTTATGGATGCCCAAATGGTCCTGGAATACGATGATTCCAGTCAGGAATGCACTAAATTACCTTTCAGACGACCAAAACTCGACCCAATCCCACATCAAACGATGGAGTTATGGGTTTCTTCGTTGGATCACGCGATTTGGAAAGATTAACAATCCATACAGAAAAACGACGATCGAAGAGTTCCAACGTGCTTTTGGGATGTCGAATTATCTCTGAATTAGGCAATTCTTGTCCCATTTTGAAGATTGACAAGTTATCATCCCAATGAGCTAGAAATAGTCTAAATTTGACCTCTGAAGAGAGAATAATGAGGGTTACTATTGGACAAGGAGATGAAGGAACATTCAAGACCGATGACAGCGATCCCACTTACGGATGTCAAAATGGTCTCGAATACGACGATTCTAGTAAGGAATGAAAGAGCACTTAAGTAGTTTCAGATGACCAAAAATCGACCCAATCCGACATCAAACAATGGAGTTATGGGCGTCTCCGTTGGATCGCGTGATTTGGAAAGATTAACTATCCATTTTATAAAATGAGGATCGAAGAGTTCCAATGTTCTTTTGAGATATCGAACGGTTTCTAAATTTAGCAATTCTATTACCTTTTTAAAGTTTGACAAGTTACCATTCCAATAACCTAAAATTGTCTAAATTCGACATCTTAAGAGAGAGTTATGAGGGTTACTATTGGACAAGGAGATAAAGAAAACATTCAGGACCGACGACTGCGATCCCACTTACGGATGCCCAAATAGTCTCGGAATACGACGTTTCCAAGCAGGAATGAAAGAGCACTAAAGCACCTTTCAGATGACCAAAAATCGACCCAATCCAACATCAAACGATGGAGTTATGGGTGTCTCCATTGGATGGCGCAATTTGGAAAGATTAACAATCTATATTGAAAAATGGTAATTGAGGAGTTCCAACGTGCTTTTGGGATATCTAATTGTCTCTGAATTAGGCATTTCTAGTCCCATTTGGAAGCTTGACAAGTTACCATTCCAATGAGCTAGAAATAGTCTAAATTCGTCCTATGAAGAGAGAGGAATGAGGCTTACTATTGGATAAGGAGATGAAGGATCATTCAAGACCGATGAATGCAATCCCACTTACAGATGCCAAAATGGTCTCGAAATATGATGATTGCATTCAGGAATGAAAGAGCACTAAAGTGCCTTTCAGATGACCAATAATCGACCCAATCCGACATCTAACGATGGAGTTATGGGTGTCTCCATTGGATCGCGCAATTTGGAAAGATTAACTATCCATATTTGAAAATGACAATCGAAGAGTTCCAATGTACCTTTGGTATATCGAAAGGTTTCTGAATTATGCAATTCTGTGGTCATTTTGAAGCTTGACAAGTTACCATTCCAATGACCTGAAATTGTCTAAATTCGACCTCTGAAGAGAGAGTTATGAGGGTTACTTTTGGACAAGGAGATGAAGGAAAAATTCAGGACCTACAACTACGATCCCACTTACGGATGCCCAAATGGTCTCGGAATATGACATTTCCAAGCAGGAATGAAAGAGCACTGAAGCACCTTTCAGATGACCCAAAATCGACCCAATCCGACATTAAACGATGGAGTTATGAGTGTCTCCATTGGATCGCGCGATTTGGAAAGATTAACTATCCATATTTGAAAATGACGGTCGAAGAGTTCCAATGTACCTTTGGGATGTCGAAAGGTTTTTGAATTATGCAATTCTGTTGTCATTTTGAAGCTCGACAAGTTACCATTCCAATGACCTGAAATAGTCTAAATTCGACCTCTGAAGAGAGAGTTATGAGGGTTACTTTTGGACAAGGAGATGAAGGAAACATTCAGGACCTATAACTACGATCCCACTTACAGATGCCCAAATGGTCTCAGAATATGACGATTCCATTTAAGAATGAAGGATCACTAAAGTACCTTTCAAATGACCAAAAATCGACCCAATCGGACATCAAACGATGAAGTTATATGGTAGTCTTCGTTGGATCGCTCGATTTGGAAAGATTAAAATCCATATTGCAAAATGACGATCGAAGAGTTCCAACTTGCTTTTAGGATATTGAACTGTCTCTAAATTAACCAATTCTCATCCAATTTGTAATCTTGTTAAGTTACCATTCCAATGATCTCAAAATAGTTTAAATTCAAACTCTGAAGAGAGAGTTATGAGGGTTACCCTCGAACAAGGAGAATAAGGAAACATCCAGGACCGACGACTGCGATCCCACTTATGGATGCCCAAATGGTCTCGGAATATGACGATTCCAATCGGGAATGCACTAAATTACCTTTCAGATGACCAAAAATCGACCCAATCCCACATCAAACGATGGAGTTATGGGTGTCTTCGTTAGATCATGCGATTTGGAAAGATTAACTATCCATACAGAAAAATGACGATCGAAGAGTTCCAACGTGCTTTTAGGATATTGAATTATCTCTAAATTAGGCAATTCTTGTCCCATTTTGAAGCTTGACAAGTTACCATCCCAATGAGCTAGAAATAGTCTAAATTCGTCCTCTGAAGAGAGAATAATGAGGGTTACTATTGGACAAGGAGATGAAGGAACATTCAAGACCGATGACAGTGATCCCACTTACAGATGTCAAAATGGTCTCGGAATATGACGATTCTAGTAAGGAATGAAAGAGCACTTAAGTACCTTTCAAATGACCAAAAATCGACCTAATCGACATCAAACAATGTAGTTATGGGCGTCTCCGTTGGATAGCGCGATTTGGAAAGATTAACTATCCATTTTTAAAAATGAGGATCAAAGAGTTCCAATGTACTTTTGAGATATCAAACGGTTTCTAAATTTAGCAATTCTATTACCTTTTTAAAGCTTGACAAGTTACCATTCCAATAACCTAAAATTGTCTAAATTCGACCTCTTAAGAGAGAGTTATGAGGGTTACTATTGGACAAGGAGATAAAGAAAACATTCAGGACCAACGACTGCGATCCCACTTATGGATGCCCAAATGGTCTCAGAATACGACGTTTCCAAGCAAGAATGAAAGAGCACTAAAGCACCTTTCAGATGACCAAAAATTGACCCAATCATACATCAAACGATGGAGTTATGAGTGTCTCCATTGGATCGCGCGATTTGGAAAGATTAACTATCCATATTTGAAAATGACGATCGAAGAGTTCCAATGTACCTTTGGGATATCGAAAGGTTTCTGAATTATGCAATTCTGTTGTCATTTTGAAGTTTGACAAGTTACCATTCCAATGACCTGAAATAGTCTAAATTCAACCTCTGAAGAGAGAGTTATGAGGGTTACTTTTGGACAAGGAGATGAAGGAAACATTCAGGACTGACAACTACGATCCCACTTACAGATGTCCAAATGGTCTCGGAATATGACGATTCCATTTAAGAATGAAAGAGCACTAAAGGACCTTTCAAATGACCAAAAATCGACCCAATCGGACATCAAACGATGAAGTTATGGGAGTCTCCATTGGATCGCTCGATTTGGAAAGATTAAAATCCATATTGCAAAATGACGATCGAAGAGTTCCAACTTGCTTTTAGGATATTGAACTGTCTCTGAATTAACCAATTCTCGTCCAATTTGTAATCTTGTCAAGTTACCATTCCAATGAGCTCAAAATAGTTTAAATTCAAACTCTGAAGAGAGAGAGTTATGAGGGTTACTCTCGAACAAGGAGATTAAGGAAACATCCAGGACCGACGACTGTGCTTATGGATGCCCAAATGGTCCTGGAATACGATGATTCCAGTCAGGAATGCACTAAATTACCTTTCAGACGACCAAAACTCGACCCAATCCCACATCAAACGATGGAGTTATGGGTTTCTTCGTTGGATCACGCGATTTGGAAAGATTAACAATCCATACGAAAAAAAATGACGATCGAAGAGTTCCAACGTGCTTTTGGGATGTCGAATTATCTCGAATTAGGCAATTCTTGTCCCATTTTGAAGATTGACAAGTTATCATCCCAATGAGCTAGAAATAGTCTAAATTTGACCTCTGAAGAGAGAATAATGAGGGTTACTATTGGACAAGGAGATGAAGGAACATTCAAGACCGATGACAGCGATCCCACTTACGGATGTCAAAATGGTCTCGGAATACGACGATTCTAGTAAGGAATGAAAGAGCACTTAAGTAGCTTTCAGATGACCAAAAATCGACCCAATCCGACATCAAACAATGGAGTTATGGGCGTCTCCGTTGGATCGCGTGATTTGGAAAGATTAACTATCCATTTTATAAAATGAGGATCGAAGAGTTCCAATGTTCTTTTGAGATATCGAACGGTTTCTAAATTTAGCAATTCTATTACCTTTTTAAAGTTTGACAAGTTACCATTCCAATAACCTAAAATTGTCTAAATTCGACATCTTAAGAGAGAGTTATGAGGGTTACTATTGGACAAGGAGATAAAGAAAACATTCAGGACCGACGACTGCGATCCCACTTACGGATGCCCAAATAGTCTCGGAATACGACGTTTCCAAGCAGGAATGAAAGAGCACTAAAGCACCTTTCAGATGACCAAAAATCGACCCAATCCAACATCAAACGATGGAGTTATGGGTGTCTCCATTGGATGGCGCAATTTGGAAAGATTAACAATCTATATTGAAAAATGGTAATTGAGGAGTTCCAACGTGCTTTTGGGATATCTAATTGTCTCTGAATTAGGCATTTCTAGTCCCATTTGGAAGCTTGACAAGTTACCATTCCAATGAGCTAGAAATAGTCTAAATTCGTCCTATGAAGAGAGAGGAATGAGGCTTACTATTGGATAAGGAGATGAAGGATCATTCAAGACCGATGAATGCAATCCCACTTACAGATGCCAAAATGGTCTCGAAATATGATGATTGCATTCAGGAATGAAAGAGCACTAAAGTGCCTTTCGATGACCAAAATCGACCCAATCCGACATCTAACGATGGAGTTATGGGTGTCTCCATTGGATCGCGCAATTTGGAAAGATTAACTATCCATATTTGAAAATGACAATCGAAGAGTTCCAATGTACCTTTGGTATATCGAAGGTTTCTGAATTATGCAATTTTGTGGTCATTTTGAAGCTTGACAAGTTACCATTCCAATGACCTGAAATTGTCTAAATTCGACCTCTGAAGAGAGAGTTATGAGGGTTACTTTTGGACAAGGAGATGAAGGAAAAATTCAGGACCTACAACTACGATCCCACTTACGGATGCCCAAATGGTCTCGGAATATGACATTTCCAAGCAGGAATGAAAGAGCACTGAAGCACCTTTCAGATGACCCAAAATCGACCCAATCCGACATTAAACGATGGAGTTATGAGTGTCTCCATTGGATCGCGCGATTTGGAAAGATTAACTATCCATATTTGAAAATGACGGTCGAAGAGTTCCAATGTACCTTTGGGATGTCGAAAGGTTTTTGAATTATGCAATTGTTGTCATTTTGAAGCTCGACAAGTTACCATTCCAATGACCTGAAATAGTCTAAATTCGACCTCTGAAGAGAGAGTTATGAGGGTTACTTTTGGACAAGGAGATGAAGGAAACATTCAGGACCTATAACTACGATCCCACTTACAGATGCCCAAATGGTCTCAGAATATGACGATTCCATTTAAGAATGAAGGATCACTAAAGTACCTTTCAAATGACCAAAAATCGACCCAATCGGACATCAAACGATGAAGTTATATGGTAGTCTTCGTTGGATCGCTCGATTTGGAAAGATTAAAATCCATATTGCAAAATGACGATCGAAGAGTTCCAACTTGCTTTTAGGATATTGAACTGTCTCTAAATTAACCAATTCTCATCCAATTTGTAATCTTGTTAAGTTACCATTCCAATGATCTCAAAATAGTTTAAATTCAAACTCTGAAGAGAGAGTTATGAGGGTTACCCTCGAACAAGGAGAATAAGGAAACATCCAGGACCGGCGACTACGATCCCACTTATGGATGCCCAAATGGTCTCGAATATGACGATTCCAATCGGGAATGCACTAAATTACCTTTCGGATGACCAAAAATCGACCCAATCCCACATCAAACGATGGAGTTATGGGTGTCTTCGTTAGATCATGCGATTTGGAAAGATTAACTATCCATACAGAAAAATGACGATCGAAGAGTTCCAACGTGCTTTTAGGATATTGAATTATCTCTAAATTAGGCAATTCTTGTCCCATTTTGAAGCTTGACAAGTTACCATCCCAATGAGCTAGAAATAGTCTAAATTCGTCCTCTGAAGAGAGAATAATGAGGGTTACTATTGGACAAGGAGATGAAGGAACATTCAAGACCGATGACAGTGATCCCACTTACAGATGTCAAAATGGTCTCGGAATATGACGATTCTAGTAAGGAATGAAAGAGCACTTAAGTACCTTTCAAATGACCAAAAATCGACCTAATCTGACATCAAACAATGTAGTTATGGGCGTCTCCGTTGGATAGCGCGATTTGGAAAGATTAACTATCCATTTTTAAAAATGAGGATCAAAGAGTTCCAATGTACTTTTGAGATATCAAACGGTTTCTAAATTTAGCAATTCTATTACCTTTTTAAAGCTTGACAAGTTACCATTCCAATAACCTAAAATTGTCTAAATTCGACCTCTTAAGAGAGAGTTATGAGGGTTACTATTGGACAAGGAGATAAAGAAAACATTCAGGACCAACGACTGCGATCCCACTTATGGATGCCCAAATGGTCTCAGAATATGACGTTTCCAAGCAGGAATGAAAGAGCACTAAAGCACCTTTCAGATGACCAAAAATTGACCCAATCATACATCAAACGATGGAGTTATGAGTGTCTCCATTGGATCGCGCGATTTGGAAAGATTAACTATCCATATTTGAAAATGACGATCGAAGAGTTCCAATGTACCTTTGGGATATCGAAAGGTTTCTGAATTATGCAATTCTGTTGTCATTTTGAAGTTTGACAAGTTACCATTCCAATGACCTGAAATAGTCTAAATTCAACCTCTGAAGAGAGAGTTATGAGGGTTACTTTTGGACAAGGAGATGAAGGAAACATTCAGGACTGACAACTACGATCCCACTTACAGATGCCCAAATGGTCTCGGAATATGACGATTCCATTTAAGAATGAAAGAGCACTAAAGTACCTTTCAAATGACCAAAAATCGACCCAATCGGACATCAAACGATGAAGTTATGGGAGTCTCCATTGGATCGCTCGATTTGGAAAGATTAAAATCCATATTGCAAAATGACGATCGAAGAGTTCCAACTTGCTTTTAGGATATTGAACTGTCTCTGAATTAACCAATTCTCGTCCAATTTGTAATCTTGTCAAGTTACCATTCCAATGAGCTCAAAATAGTTTAAATTCAAACTCTGAAGAGAGAGTTATGAGGGTTACTCTCGAACAAGGAGATTAAGGAAACATCCAGGACCGACGACTGCGATGCTTATGGATGCCCAAATGGTCTGGAATACGATGATTCCAAATGGGAATGCACTAAATTACCTTTCAGACGACCAAAACTCGACCCAATCCCACATCAAACGATGGAGTTATGGGTTTCTTCGTTGGATCACGCGATTTGGAAAGATTAACAATCCATACAGAAAAACGACGATCGAAGAGTTCCAACGTGCTTTTGGGATGTCGAATTATCTCTGAATTAGGCAATTCTTGTCCCATTTTGAAGATTGACAAGTTATCATCCCAATGAGCTAGAAATAGTCTAAATTTGACCTCTGAAGAGAGAATAATGAGGGTTACTATTGGACAAGGAGATGAAGGAACATTCAAGACCGATGACAGCGATCCCACTTACGGATGTCAAAATGGTCTCGGAATACGACGATTCTAGTAAGGAATGAAAGAGCACTTAAGTAGCTTTCAGATGACCAAAAATCGACCCAATCCGACATCAAACAATGGAGTTATGGGCGTCTCCGTTGGATCGCGTGATTTGGAAAGATTAACTATCCATTTTATAAAATGAGGATCGAAGAGTTCCAATGTTCTTTTGAGATATCGAACGGTTTCTAAATTTAGCAATTCTATTACCTTTTTAAAGTTTGACAAGTTACCATTCCAATAACCTAAAATTGTCTAAATTCGACATCTTAAGAGAGAGTTATGAGGGTTACTATTGGACAAGGAGATAAAGAAAACATTCAGACCGACGATTGCGATCCCACTTACGGATGCCCAAATAGTCTCGAATACGACGTTTCCAAGCAGGAATGAAAGAGCACTAAAGCACCTTTCAGATGACCAAAAATCGACCCAATCCAACATCAAACGATGGAGTTATGGGTGTCTCCATTGGATGGCGCAATTTGGAAAGATTAACAATCTATATTGAAAAATGGTAATTGAGGAGTTCCAACGTGCTTTTGGGATATCTAATTGTCTCTGAATTAGGCATTTCTAGTCCCATTTGGAAGCTTGACAAGTTACCATTCCAATGAGCTAGAAATAGTCTAAATTCGTCCTATGAAGAGAGAGGAATGAGGCTTACTATTGGATAAGGAGATGAAGGATCATTCAAGACCGATGAATGCAATCCCACTTACAGATGCCAAAATGGTCTCGAAATATGATGATTGCATTCAGGAATGAAAGAGCACTAAAGTGCCTTTCGATGACCAATAATCGACCCAATCCGACATCTAACGATGGAGTTATGGGTGTCTCCATTGGATCGCGCAATTTGGAAAGATTAACTATCCATATTTGAAAATGACAATCGAAGAGTTCC
This sequence comes from Magnolia changhungtana, assembly GCA_030180095.1. Classification (NCBI taxonomy): domain Eukaryota; kingdom Viridiplantae; phylum Streptophyta; class Magnoliopsida; order Magnoliales; family Magnoliaceae; genus Magnolia; species Magnolia changhungtana. The sequence goes on from JASAUF010000595.1 coordinate 13,835, forward strand.
AATGTACCTTTGGTATATCGAAAGGTTTCTGAATTATGCAATTCTGTGGTCATTTTGAAGCTTGACAAGTTACCATTCCAATGACCTGAAATTGTCTAAATTCGACCTCTGAAGAGAGAGTTATGAGGGTTACTTTTGGACAAGGAGATGAAGGAAAAATTCAGGACCTACAACTACGATCCCACTTACGGATGCCCAAATGGTCTCGGAATATGACATTTCCAAGCAGGAATGAAAGAGCACTGAAGCACCTTTCAGATGACCCAAAATCGACCCAATCCGACATTAAACGATGGAGTTATGAGTGTCTCCATTGGATCGCGCGATTTGGAAAGATTAACTATCCATATTTGAAAATGACGGTCGAAGAGTTCCAATGTACCTTTGGGATGTCGAAAGGTTTTTGAATTATGCAATTCTGTTGTCATTTTGAAGCTCGACAAGTTACCATTCCAATGACCTGAAATAGTCTAAATTCGACCTCTGAAGAGAGAGTTATGAGGGTTACTTTTGGACAAGGAGATGAAGGAAACATTCAGGACCTATAACTACGATCCCACTTACAGATGCCCAAATGGTCTCAGAATATGACGATTCCATTTAAGAATGAAGGATCACTAAAGTACCTTTCAAATGACCAAAAATCGACCCAATCGGACATCAAACGATGAAGTTATATGGTAGTCTTCGTTGGATCGCTCGATTTGGAAAGATTAAAATCCATATTGCAAAATGACGATCGAAGAGTTCCAACTTGCTTTTAGGATATTGAACTGTCTCTAAATTAACCAATTCTCATCCAATTTGTAATCTTGTTAAGTTACCATTCCAATGATCTCAAAATAGTTTAAATTCAAACTCTGAAGAGAGAGTTATGAGGGTTACCCTCGAACAAGGAGAATAAGGAAACATCCAGGACCGACGACTGCGATCCCACTTATGGATGCCCAAATGGTCTCGGAATATGACGATTCCAATCGAGAATGCACTAAATTACCTTTCAGATTACCAAAATGGACCCAATCCCACATCAAACGATGGAGTTATGGGTGTCTTCGTTGGATCACGCGATTTGGAAAGATTAACTATCCATACAGAAAAATGACGATCGAAGAGTTCCAACGTGCTTTTAGGATATTGAATTATCTCTGAATTAGGCAATTCTTGTCCCATTTTGAAGCTTGACAAGTTACCATCCCAATGAGCTAGAAATAGTCTAAATTTGTCCTCTGAAGAGAGAATAATGAGGGTTACTATTGGACAAGGAGATGAAGGAACATTCAAGACCGATGACATGCGATCCCACTTACGGATGTCAAAATGGTCTCAGAATATGACGATTCTAGTAAGGAATGAAAGAGCACTTAAGTACCTTTCAAATGACCAAAAATCGACCTAATCTGACATCAAACAATGTAGTTATGGGCGTCTCCGTTGGATAGCGCGATTTGGAAAGATTAACTATCCATTTTTAAAAATGAGGATCAAAGAGTTCCAATGTACTTTTGAGATATCAAACGGTTTCTAAATTTAGCAATTCTATTACCTTTTTAAAGCTTGACAAGTTACCATTCCAATAACCTAAAATTGTCTAAATTCGACCTCTTAAGAGAGAGTTATGAGGGTTACTATTGGACAAGGAGATAAAGAAAACATTCAGGACCAACGACTGCGATCCCACTTATGGATGCCCAAATGGTCTCAGAATATGACGTTTCCAAGCAGGAATGAAAGAGCACTAAAGCACCTTTCAGATGACCAAAAATTGACCCAATCATACATCAAACGATGGAGTTATGAGTGTCTCCATTGGATCGCGCGATTTGGAAAGATTAACTATCCATATTTGAAAATGACGATCGAAGAGTTCCAATGTACCTTTGGGATATCGAAAGGTTTCTGAATTATGCAATTCTGTTGTCATTTTGAAGTTTGACAAGTTACCATTCCAATGACCTGAAATAGTCTAAATTCAACCTCTGAAGAGAGAGTTATGAGGGTTACTTTTGGACAAGGAGATGAAGGAAACATTCAGGACTGACAACTACGATCCCACTTACAGATGTCCAAATGGTCTCGGAATATGACGATTCCATTTAAGAATGAAAGAGCACTAAAGGACCTTTCAAATGACCAAAAATCGACCCAATCGGACATCAAACGATGAAGTTATGGGAGTCTCCATTGGATCGCTCGATTTGGAAAGATTAAAATCCATATTGCAAAATGACGATCGAAGAGTTCCAACTTGCTTTTAGGATATTGAACTGTCTCTGAATTAACCAATTCTCGTCCAATTTGTAATCTTGTCAAGTTACCATTCCAATGAGCTCAAAATAGTTTAAATTCAAACTCTGAAGAGAGAGAGTTATGAGGGTTACTCTCGAACAAGGAGATTAAGGAAACATCCAGGACCGACGACTGTGCTTATGGATGCCCAAATGGTCCTGGAATACGATGATTCCAGTCAGGAATGCACTAAATTACCTTTCAGACGACCAAAACTCGACCCAATCCCACATCAAACGATGGAGTTATGGGTTTCTTCGTTGGATCACGCGATTTGGAAAGATTAACAATCCATACAGAAAAACGACGATCGAAGAGTTCCAACGTGCTTTTGGGATGTCGAATTATCTCTGAATTAGGCAATTCTTGTCCCATTTTGAAGATTGACAAGTTATCATCCCAATGAGCTAGAAATAGTCTAAATTTGACCTCTGAAGAGAGAATAATGAGGGTTACTATTGGACAAGGAGATGAAGGAACATTCAAGACCGATGACAGCGATCCCACTTACGGATGTCAAAATGGTCTCGAATACGACGATTCTAGTAAGGAATGAAAGAGCACTTAAGTAGCTTTCAGATGACCAAAAATCGACCCAATCCGACATCAAACAATGGAGTTATGGGCGTCTCCGTTGGATCGCGTGATTTGGAAAGATTAACTATCCATTTTATAAAATGAGGATCGAAGAGTTCCAATGTTCTTTTGAGATATCGAACGGTTTCTAAATTTAGCAATTCTATTACCTTTTTAAAGTTTGACAAGTTACCATTCCAATAACCTAAAATTGTCTAAATTCGACATCTTAAGAGAGAGTTATGAGGGTTACTATTGGACAAGGAGATAAAGAAAACATTCAGGACCGACGACTGCGATCCCACTTACGGATGCCTAAATAGTCTCGGAATATGACGTTTCCAAGCAGGAATGAAAGAGCACTAAAGCACCTTCAGATGACCAAAAATCGACCCAATCCAACATCAAACGATGGAGTTATGGGTGTCTCCATTGGATGGCGCAATTTGGAAAGATTAACAATCTATATTGAAAAATGGTAATTGAGGAGTTCCAACGTGCTTTTGGGATATCTAATTGTCTCTGAATTAGGCATTTCTAGTCCCATTTGGAAGCTTGACAAGTTACCATTCCAATGAGCTAGAAATAGTCTAAATTCGTCCTATGAAGAGAGAGGAATGAGGCTTACTATTGGATAAGGAGATGAAGGATCATTCAAGACCGATGAATGCGATCCCACTTACAGATGCCAAAATGGTCTCGAAATACGATGATTGCATTCAGGAATGAAAGAGCACTAAAGTGCCTTTCAGATGACCAATAATCGACCCAATCCGACATCTAACGATGGAGTTATGGGTGTCTCCATTGGATCGCGCAATTTGGAAAGATTAACTATCCATATTTGAAAATGACAATCGAAGAGTTCCAATGTACCTTTGGTATATCGAAAGGTTTCTGAATTATGCAATTCTGTGGTCATTTTGAAGCTTGACAAGTTACCATTCCAATGACCTGAAATTGTCTAAATTCGACCTCTGAAGAGAGAGTTATGAGGGTTACTTTTGGACAAGGAGATGAAGGAAAAATTCAGGACCTACAACTACGATCCCACTTACGGATGCCCAAATGGTCTCGGAATATGACATTTCCAAGCAGGAATGAAAGAGCACTGAAGCACCTTTCAGATGACCCAAAATCGACCCAATCCGACATTAAACGATGGAGTTATGAGTGTCTCCATTGGATCGCGCGATTTGGAAAGATTAACTATCCATATTTGAAAATGACGGTCGAAGAGTTCCAATGTACCTTTGGGATGTCGAAAGGTTTTTGAATTATGCAATTCTGTTGTCATTTTGAAGCTCGACAAGTTACCATTCCAATGACCTGAAATAGTCTAAATTCGACCTCTGAAGAGAGAGTTATGAGGGTTACTTTTGGACAAGGAGATGAAGGAAACATTCAGGACCTATAACTACGATCCCACTTACAGATGCCCAAATGGTCTCAGAATATGACGATTCCATTTAAGAATGAAGGATCACTAAAGTACCTTTCAAATGACCAAAAATCGACCCAATCGGACATCAAACGATGAAGTTATATGGTAGTCTTCGTTGGATCGCTCGATTTGGAAAGATTAAAATCCATATTGCAAAATGACGATCGAAGAGTTCCAACTTGCTTTTAGGATATTGAACTGTCTCTAAATTAACCAATTCTCATCCAATTTGTAATCTTGTTAAGTTACCATTCCAATGATCTCAAAATAGTTTAAATTCAAACTCTGAAGAGAGAGTTATGAGGGTTACCCTCGAACAAGGAGAATAAGGAAACATCCAGACCGGCGACTACGATCCCACTTATGGATGCCCAAATGGTCTCTCGAATATGACGATTCCAATCGGGAATGCACTAAATTACCTTTCAGATGACCAAAAATCGACCCAATCCCACATCAAACGATGGAGTTATGGGTGTCTTCGTTAGATCATGCGATTTGGAAAGATTAACTATCCATACAGAAAAATGACGATCGAAGAGTTCCAACGTGCTTTTAGGATATTGAATTATCTCTAAATTAGGCAATTCTTGTCCCATTTTGAAGCTTGACAAGTTACCATCCCAATGAGCTAGAAATAGTCTAAATTCGTCCTCTGAAGAGAGAATAATGAGGGTTACTATTGGACAAGGAGATGAAGGAACATTCAAGACCGATGACAGTGATCCCACTTACAGATGTCAAAATGGTCTCGGAATATGACGATTCTAGTAAGGAATGAAAGAGCACTTAAGTACCTTTCAAATGACCAAAAATCGACCTAATCTGACATCAAACAATGTAGTTATGGGCGTCTCCGTTGGATAGCGCGATTTGGAAAGATTAACTATCCATTTTTAAAAATGAGGATCAAAGAGTTCCAATGTACTTTTGAGATATCAAACGGTTTCTAAATTTAGCAATTCTATTACCTTTTTAAAGCTTGACAAGTTACCATTCCAATAACCTAAAATTGTCTAAATTCGACCTCTTAAGAGAGAGTTATGAGGGTTACTATTGGACAAGGAGATAAAGAAAACATTCAGGACCAACGACTGCGATCCCACTTATGGATGCCCAAATGGTCTCAGAATATGACGTTTCCAAGCAGGAATGAAAGAGCACTAAAGCACCTTTCAGATGACCAAAAATTGACCCAATCATACATCAAACGATGGAGTTATGAGTGTCTCCATTGGATCGCGCGATTTGGAAAGATTAACTATCCATATTTGAAAATGACGATCGAAGAGTTCCAATGTACCTTTGGGATATCGAAAGGTTTCTGAATTATGCAATTCTGTTGTCATTTTGAAGTTTGACAAGTTACCATTCCAATGACCTGAAATAGTCTAAATTCAACCTCTGAAGAGAGAGTTATGAGGGTTACTTTTGGACAAGGAGATGAAGGAAACATTCAGGACTGACAACTACGATCCCACTTACAGATGTCCAAATGGTCTCGGAATATGACGATTCCATTTAAGAATGAAAGAGCACTAAAGGACCTTTCAAATGACCAAAAATCGACCCAATCGGACATCAAACGATGAAGTTATGGGAGTCTCCATTGGATCGCTCGATTTGGAAAGATTAAAATCCATATTGCAAAATGACGATCGAAGAGTTCCAACTTGCTTTTAGGATATTGAACTGTCTCTGAATTAACCAATTCTCGTCCAATTTGTAATCTTGTCAAGTTACCATTCCAATGAGCTCAAAATAGTTTAAATTCAAACTCTGAAGAGAGAGAGTTATGAGGGTTACTCTCGAACAAGGAGATTAAGGAAACATCCAGGACCGACGACTGTGCTTATGGATGCCCAAATGGTCCTGGAATACGATGATTCCAGTCAGGAATGCACTAAATTACCTTTCAGACGACCAAAACTCGACCCAATCCCACATCAAACGATGGAGTTATGGGTTTCTTCGTTGGATCACGCGATTTGGAAAGATTAACAATCCATACAGAAAAACGACGATCGAAGAGTTCCAACGTGCTTTTGGGATGTCGAATTATCTCTGAATTAGGCAATTCTTGTCCCATTTTGAAGATTGACAAGTTATCATCCCAATGAGCTAGAAATAGTCTAAATTTGACCTCTGAAGAGAGAATAATGAGGGTTACTATTGGACAAGGAGATGAAGGAACATTCAAGACCGATGACAGCGATCCCACTTACGGATGTCAAAATGGTCTCGAATACGACGATTCTAGTAAGGAATGAAAGAGCACTTAAGTAGCTTTCAGATGACCAAAAATCGACCCAATCCGACATCAAACAATGGAGTTATGGGCGTCTCCGTTGGATCGCGTGATTTGGAAAGATTAACTATCCATTTTATAAAATGAGGATCGAAGAGTTCCAATGTTCTTTTGAGATATCGAACGGTTTCTAAATTTAGCAATTCTATTACCTTTTTAAAGTTTGACAAGTTACCATTCCAATAACCTAAAATTGTCTAAATTCGACATCTTAAGAGAGAGTTATGAGGGTTACTATTGGACAAGGAGATAAAGAAAACATTCAGGACCGACGATGCGATCCCACTTACGGATGCCCAAATAGTCTCGAATACGACGTTTCAAGCGAGGAATGAAAGAGCACTAAAGCACCTTTCAGATGACCAAAAATCGACCCAATCCAACATCAAACGATGGAGTTATGGGTGTCTCCATTGGATGGCGCAATTTGGAAAGATTAACAATCTATATTGAAAAATGGTAATTGAGGAGTTCCAACGTGCTTTTGGGATATCTAATTGTCTCTGAATTAGGCATTTCTAGTCCCATTTGGAAGCTTGACAAGTTACCATTCCAATGAGCTAGAAATAGTCTAAATTTGTCCTATGAAGAGAGAGGAATGAGGCTTACTATTGGATAAGGAGATGAAGGATCATTCAAGACCGATGAATGCAATCCCACTTACAGATGCCAAAATGGTCTCGAAATATGATGATTGCATTCAGGAATGAAAGAGCACTAAAGTGCCTTTCAGATGACCAAAAATCGACCCAATCCGACATCTAACGATGGAGTTATGGGTGTCTCCATTGGATCGCGCAATTTGGAAAGATTAACTATCCATATTTGAAAATGACAATCGAAGAGTTCCAATGTACCTTTGGTATATCGAAAGGTTTCTGAATTATGCAATTCTGTGGTCATTTTGAAGCTTGACAAGTTACCATTCCAATGACCTGAAATTGTCTAAATTCGACCTCTGAAGAGAGAGTTATGAGGGTTACTTTTGGACAAGGAGATGAAGGAAAAATTCAGGACCTACAACTACGATCCCACTTACGGATGCCCAAATGGTCTCGGAATATGACATTTCCAAGCAGGAATGAAAGAGCACTGAAGCACCTTTCAGATGACCCAAAATCGACCCAATCCGACATTAAACGATGGAGTTATGAGTGTCTCCATTGGATCGCGCGATTTGAAAAGATTAACTATCCATATTTGAAAATGACGGTCGAAGAGTTCCAATGTACCTTTGGGATGTCGAAAGGTTTTTGAATTATGCAATTCTGTTGTCATTTTGAAGCTCGACAAGTTACCATTCCAATGACCTGAAATAGTCTAAATTCGACCTCTGAAGAGAGAGTTATGAGGGTTACTTTTGGACAAGGAGATGAAGGAAACATTCAGGACCTATAACTACGATCCCACTTACAGATGCCCAAATGGTCTCAGAATATGACGATTCCATTTAAGAATGAAGGATCACTAAAGTACCTTTCAAATGACCAAAAATCGACCCAATCGGACATCAAACGATGAAGTTATATGGTAGTCTTCGTTGGATCGCTCGATTTGGAAAGATTAAAATCCATATTGCAAAATGACGATCGAAGAGTTCCAACTTGCTTTTAGGATATTGAACTGTCTCTAAATTAACCAATTCTCATCCAATTTGTAATCTTGTTAAGTTACCATTCCAATGATCTCAAAATAGTTTAAATTCAAACTCTGAAGAGAGAGTTATGAGGGTTACCCTCGAACAAGGAGAATAAGGAAACATCCAGGACCGGCGACTACGATCCCACTTATGGATGCCCAAATGGTCTCGGAATATGACGATTCCAATCGGGAATGCACTAAATTACCTTTCAGATGACCAAAAATCGACCCAATCCCACATCAAACGATGGAGTTATGGGTGTCTTCGTTAGATCATGCGATTTGGAAAGATTAACTATCCATACAGAAAAATGACGATCGAAGAGTTCCAACGTGCTTTTAGGATATTGAATTATCTCTAAATTAGGCAATTCTTGTCCCATTTTGAAGCTTGACAAGTTACCATCCCAATGAGCTAGAAATAGTCTAAATTCGTCCTCTGAAGAGAGAATAATGAGGGTTACTATTGGACAAGGAGATGAAGGAACATTCAAGACCGATGACAGCGATCCCACTTACAGATGTCAAAATGGTCTCGGAATATGACGATTCTAGTAAGTGTTTCGACAAGGAAACAAAAGTATTTGATTTGGGAGAATCATCTTATTTAAACATAACAATGAAATAATTACAAAGACAATCATCACATTTTATTGATTCTGAATTCATTTACATCCTCTGGTATCCCTTGATTCTAAGATAGCTTACAAAGAACTCATTACAAATGTTAAATATTATAGCTAAATATAATTTCGGCAGCATAACGGCAATGATGTCAATCATCTCCTATGACTTAGGAGGAATAGACAAGTCGTTCAACAGTCTTCAAGAGAATGGAAATTAAATGACATTTCAAGATACTATTTTGGTCATCTCCGAAACTTAGGAGGAATACGTTTCTTCATCGATGACTCTTCTTTCTTGAACAAGAAGAACTCGAAGACCGAAGATTCAAACCATTAAAGAAGATTTCGCCTATTCTTTGTCAAAAGCGTCAACAATAGGTTTGCGCGGGTCCACGCAAACGATATGCTTTGCTTGGTCCGCGCAAACCATAAATGCCTTGTTGCTTTTGCTTTGACTGGCCGCGCAAACTTCAGGAGTCCAATACTCCTTTGCGCGGGATCGCGCAAAGTGCAGGAGTCCAATACTCCGCACCTTGTCTTCTCTTTCGTCTTTGCTTCACTTCTGAAATCTTCGAACCCCTTTTGAGAGAATGAATGGGGTATTTATAGACATTTTCACCAGTGAAAATCTCAAATCTGGTCGATGTGGGACAAAAAATATCATCCAACTATTTTTACCACAAAGATTATAGACTTTGCGCGGACTCGCAAAACAATATTTTTGCGCGGTCTCGCGCAAACCCTTCAATCTCGCGCAAAGTCTCTTCTGTCCAATCCGCGCAAACTCTTCACTTTGCGCGGTCTTTGTGTAACTCATTCACTTTGCGCGACCTCGCGCAAAGTGGTCTTGAAGCTGTTTTCTTTCTCTTCAAAGTGATTTCTTGATTTTTTCTTCTTTTCTCCCTTGCTTATTTTATGCCTCAACAGATGCCCCCTTGATCCGTTCTTTGTTCGTTCAGAAAATCAAAGAAAAGGATCAAACCATTCTTTTTCTTCAAGGTTTGCGCGACCTCGCGCAAAGTCCTACCCGAGTACCGTACTCGGCCATAAAGCCTATAAATAGTCCAATGACTTAGTCATTTTCACGAACTTCCCTCTGCTGTCACTGGCTCTGGCGATTTTATTCCGCGCAAACCTCTGACTTTGCGCGACCTCGCGCAAAGCATTTCACTTTGCGCGAACTTTCTGAATTTCGAGATTTCCCGCGCAAACCCCTTGACTTTGCGCGACCTCGCGCAAAGTACTCTGTACTTAGAGAATTTTCGAACTTTTGCAACACTTAGCCATTTTCTGACTTCCATCATCTGTCTTTCTTTATGGCTCGAATTAAACAAACTGCTCGTCTGGTGTCTCCTTCAAACTCACCTTCCTCTGATCAACCACCTGCTAAGAGAATGAAGACCACTTCCAGAAATCCAGCTTACTTCAAAGAACCCGTTCTCCCTACTTTCGACTTCTCCGATCGCATTAAGTCTTTACCCTCTCCTATTCATAGATCCATTGCTTTGGGAGATATTAAATGCCCTCCAAAACATGGGAGAGAGTACGACTGGGATGAGTGGCTTAAGACCACAGCCCACATCCGTACCGATAGTGAGAGGCCACCTGTCCGAGAGGATACTCCTCCACCTTCCCGTCCGAAGAAGACTCGCCGCAACAAGGCGAAGGAATTTGAAGAAAAGATCAAGGAACACAAGAAGAAGCGACTTCAAAACTCCTGGGATTCGGTCCGAGTTGTTGAAGGGGTCATGAAGTTCGACAACCCTCACTCAGAGGGTATGACCATCATTCCCATCAAGGTGTATCGCCATCAGTCTATGCTGGACTGTGAACCCAAAGATTGTGTTCATGGCGAAAGACTGATGTATACTGAATCATGGGCCACAAGAGAGCCCCGAATTCTAGAAGGCACTATTCAAGCTCAAAAGCCACGACAGAATGTCGGAGAAGCTCGCCCCATGATTTTCCTGACTCCCTTCCACAGTCCTCATGATCTCTTTCCTTCTCATTTCTATGAGACAGTGAGACAGCGTTTCAGAGATCGAGAGCAACTCTGGGGCCAAGCAGAGTTCCGCATCAGAGGCTCTGCTAATTGCTCGTCGCTATTACTCGAATGGGCGGAGGCTATTTTTTGAAACATACAAGTACTCTTGCAAAGATAGGCCTATATGATGCAATAGAAGTAACTTCAAAATACTTCTATCGGGAACCCAACGTTCTGAAAGGCTTCCTTGAATATTGGTCGCCTACAACCAACTCCTTTCATCTTCCTTACGGCGAAATGAGCATATCTCTTTGGGACCTTCATCGTATAGCTGGTCTCACAATAACGGGGAAATTCTACGATGAATTCATTCCTACCAACAGAGAGTTGGCCTTTGTATCTTTTCCGGATCGCAAGCCTTCCATATCCGAGACTACTATAGAGCTATTTAAAGAGATGAGCAAATTCCCCAATATCCACAAAATTCCCCCTCTTCAATGGCTGGCCCATTTTTCTAGGGGTTTAAGGTATTTATCAATCTGATAATTGATCTTCTTCTTTGTATTCTTCAGCCATTTCTGCATATTAACCTCTTCATTTTTATTTCTTTTGAAGGTTTCGCGACTGCAATTCCAAAGAACTGACAAAGCTTCGGGATGCAGTACGAGGAAAACCAGAATATAGCTCTTTCGGAGAGCTTGCAGCATTTCTGGCCTATTGGCTAAGCTTAGTCGTTTTGCCCAGCTCTAAATGGGCAGATGCTATCCGTCCAAGTGTTTTTGTTGTGGCCGGTGCTTTAGCAGAAGGACATAAATACTCTCTCGCTCCTCCAGTACTATGTTCTATCTACCGGGCCCTTGGAGAAATAGCGACTCATATAAAAGACCCCATTCTTGGAACTTCATCGGCGCACACTTCTTGGCACTATTTTACAGGCTGGCTTGGAGTCTACTTCCCTTGGACTTTCGAAGTTTCAGAGCAAGCATATTCTCATCCTTCTCACCTTCCACTCTGGTTCTTCCAACAGAGGGCAATGGCTAGAAGAGCATATGAATGGGTCATAAATAAGATTCGGGATGATGATCAGATAAACTTCTTTCAGTTTCGCCTTTATCGCTATCCTGCAGACACAGACATGGTGGACGACGAAACTCTTACTGCAGCAGAGAGGGCTTTCTTCTTTTCTATTCGCTCATGCAGTTTGCCTCTGCGGGAAGGGACAGAATTCTGGAGAGAACCTTACTACCCGAGTCGCTTCGCTCGCCAATTCGGTTATGATCAAACCGTTCCTCAAGACTGCGGGCTTGTTACCAGACAAATGCGCTGCTATGGAACTGGTCCTCTTAACTGGGCCATGATATGGAAACAATTGCTGAATAGCTGTGTTGGCTCCTCCTTCATAATTCCGAGTTGTGATCGCATAGTCCGTACATCATATAGCTGGATGCGATGGTGGGATCATCAATCATACCTGGTCAATAAATGCCTGCCTGTAGACTCTTCCATCTTTCTTCATCCTCCCAGGCTGAAGGGCAGAAATTTAGAGAGCGGTGTTGAGGCATAAAATAAGCAAGGAAAAGAACAAGGAAAAAGATCAAGAAATCACTTTGAAGATGAAAGAAACAGCTTCAAGACCACTTTGCGCGAGGTCGCGCAAAGTGAAATAGTCGCACAAAGATCGCGCAAAGTGAAGAGTTTGCGCGGATAAAGAAAGAAGAAGGTTTGCGCGAGATTGAAGGTTTGCGCGTGACCGCGCAAAGTATATCGTTTGCGCGAGGTCGCGCAAAGTCTATGATGATGAAATAAAATGTTTTGAAAGATGTTATTTTGTCCCACATCGACCAGATTTGAGATTTTCATTGGTGAAAATGTCTATAAATACCCCATTCCTTCTCTCAAAAGGGGTTCGAAGATTTCAGAAGAGAAGCGAAGACGAAAGAGAAGACAGAAGGTGCGGAGTATGGATCTCATGCGCGACCCCCGCGAAAGTATTGGACTCCTGGAAGTTTGCGACGGCCAGCGCAAAGCGACAGAAGGCATTTATGGTTTGCGCGGACCCGCGCAAAGCATATTGTTTGCGCGGACCCACGCAAACCTATTGCTTGGCAGTTTTACAGCAATGTGTGGAAATGCTGTTGGAATGGTTTTAGTCCTCGGATCTTCAAGTTCTTCTTGATCAAGAGAAAGGAAGAATCATCTATGAAGAGACGTATTCCTCCTAAGTTTCAGGAGATGACCGAAATAGTACCGAAATGCTGCCGGAATCTCCATTCTCTCGAAGATTGCTGATCGACTTGTCTATTCCTCCTAAGTCATAGGAGATGATTGACATCATTGCCGTTATGCTGCCGAAATTATATTTAGCTATAATAATTAACATTTGTAATGAGTTCTTTGTAAGCTATCTTAGAATCAAGGGATACCAAAGGATGTAAATGAATTCAGAATCAATAAAATGTGATGATCGTCTTTGTAATTATTTCATTGTTATGTTTAATAAGATGAATTTCCCAAATCAAATACCTTTGTTTCCTTGTCGAAACAAAATGGCGACTCTGCTGGGGATCGAACCCACAAGTTCGAGCCTAAATGGGATGGTCCATATGTGGTAAAAGAAGTATATTCCAATGGGGCATATAGAATCACAAATCAAGAAGGACAGGGTATTGGTGTACTCGTCAACGCCCGCTTCATCAAAAGATACTATCCTTAAAGATAGATATCTGGATTTTGACACAAAATATTATCAGCATAATGATTCTGTATCAAAAGGGGGCAAGGATGAATAAAATCATGTCTATATGTTCAATTATCAAGCATCAAAATTCGGAAAATATATATATGGTCATCATCAAGTAAGTATGACGAAGCCAATATCATTATCCTGAAGATTCTAAGGATATGACAATCATATTATTGCCTTATAAGGCATGGATTCTGTTGAAGATAAGATATCCTGAAGATCTTGACAATATATTATAGCCTTATAAGACAAGGCACAGATTCTATGGATGTTCTTGAAAATATTCGCCTTACAAGGCCTGAGTCTTCTTGAAGATATTGTTGAAAATATCTACCATATTTGCAAATGATGATGACCATATGTATATTATTGCCTCATAAGGCACAGACTTTCTTGAAGATAAATATTATTGCCTCACAAGGCACAGACTTTCTTGAAGATAAATATTATTGCCTCACAAGGCACAGACTTTCTTGAAGATAAATATTATTGCCTCACAAGGCACGGACTTTCTTGAAGATAAATATTATTGCCTCACAAGGCACAGACTTTCTTGAAGATAAATATTATTGCCTCACAAGGCACGGTTCTTCTTGAAGATAATCGCCTTACAAGGCAAGGATATATCAATATCAAACAGAAAGGCAGTATAGCCAAGCCAAAATCCCAAAAGAGCAAAATTGAGCAAAATCAAAAAGATCAAAAAAAAAAAAAAAAAAAAAAAAAAAAAAAAAAAAAGATGTGCTCTCAAAGGATCAAGCTCTAAAAGAGGCCAACTATACGTAAGACCCATGAAGATCGCCATTCGGGCGTGGCGAGGAGTCGGTGGCCCAAAAAGCCCGCGAAGACCATCGTGCGCACCCATGCTTGGTAGGTTGATGAAGTCAAGGATTCAAAGCCTAAAAGGCCATAAATCCGCGAAGACTAGTCACCGTAATTCCCATGCCGTCTGTATAAATTATATTTAGCGGATCACGGGAACGGATGAAAATGCCCTCCGTGAATGGGCTCGACCTTGCGACGAAGAAAACGGGGGATGTAAATGAGCTTTATGCCAACCGTGCGTAAGACCCTCCAGGTCTAGGGTTTGATTTCGTAGTAACTCGTGAGGAAGGGCTTAAACCTACTCATTGATGGATGGCGACCCTAGATTTGGTGCCCAAAGGTAGCCTTGCGAGCCCCTGCGAACTCTAGAGAGTTACCGTGGCCAACCCTGCGCGTAAATCCAACAGTTCACCGTCCGGTAGCGTCAATGGGCCCCTCTGATGGATCGTGACCGTGAGCTCAAGGCAGTGAGAAGCCCAAAAGTGAACTCTAGAGAGTTACAGTGGCCATCACATAAGACCCATAAATGCTCCACTACTCACGAGCTTAAACTGTGTGTGTGCGCACGCTCCACTACTCATGAGCATAAACTGTGTGTGGCTAATTGAACTGAAACTTAGTACCGCCAATCTAAATACTCACCTAGAGAATCCCTTACTAACAAAGCATAAAAGGTTTAGAAATTATAAAAATGTGTAATGAAAATTATTATATGAAGAATAAATATAACTTGATAATATTAATAAAAGTAAAAAAGAATAAATATAATAAAATTATTATACAAATATAATTTGATAATATTAATAAAAATATAAATATGATGAAATTATCATATAAAACATAAGTATAATCTGACAATATTAAGTATAAATATCATCAATATGCAAGGTAGAAAATACCATCATAAAACATCTCAAAATAATCTCATGAAATAGATGTCAAGCAAAATAAATTACATCCGAGAAACACAAAAAAGCAAATATCACATGTTTAAAATTACATGATTCAAAGATCTTCTGTAATTCCCATTGCTTCTGAATATTTAAGCAAATCTTCTTTCAATTGTGCCTGAGCTGCATTGTGTCGAGATTTTTCTTCAAGAATAAGTTTCGCCTGATCAGGAACGCCAGCAAGCTTGTTCTCCAAAGAAACAACCATTTCTTGATTCTGAAGTTGTGCAGATTTTTCAGTATCAATAGATTTGGCATTCACTCGCATCTTCTCTTCAACCTCTTGAATGATTAAAGCTTGCTCATGATTCTTTCTCTCCAGCTGAGAGATTTCTTCCTTCAAAGCTGCAATGCGATCTTGGATAGTTATGCTTTCATCAACATGAATCTTTAATTGATCTTGAAGAATCATACGCTCTTGTTCAAAATTGGAAATTGAAGAAGCTGTTAAAGAGACTTGTTCTTGAGAAAGAGCCAGCAACTTTCTGTATTCTAAAATCTCAGGCGCTATAGTGATATTTTCCACTGAAGCTAAAGAAATTACAGAATCACGAAACTTGAAGAGTGAATCCCGTAAGGGAGATATGTTGATTCTGGCCATCTTAGCAGAGCTTTCTAAAATTTCTATGGCAACATCCAAGTCCGACCACTGATCAGGATTTCTGAAGATATGGATTATTGCTAACAGAGAATGTTTCACCATCAGCATTTTGTGGGCAGGAATCTTTGCAAAAGATGATAGTTCAGAAGTAGTGGTTACAGAATCAGAACTAGCCGCACCGCTATGGGGATAAGTTCCTATAGCAAAAGAAGAAGAATATTCAATATATTACTATGAAATATATATAGTCTTGAATGAAGATAAGCAGTGTACATATATATATGTACCTGTCACTGGGACACAACTAACAGAAGGAGAAGCTCTTGGAGTTATGGAAGGGCCAAGTCCCACCATATCAGCGAAAGATGGTGCTCTAGCTTCCGTACTAGAATCTCTTGTGGCCGGAGTTGGCAAATCAGTAGTTTCTGTAGAAAATATAATCTCACGAGCAACTACTCTTGGTACTACCAACGGAGCTACAGATGCTCTCGGTGAAGATATTACAAGAGGGGCCACTGGAGAGATGACACCTACTTCTGCAACTTGGACACCTAAAAAAGGGAGATGCAATAATTTTGGATAAATAATAGTTGTTAAAATATAAATCAAAATATTTATATGAAAATTTTCCTTTACCTGGTGAATATCCATATTCTCCATAATCTAAAGGCTCCTCTTCATCTTCCTCAGCTGCAGGAGATTTAGCAGGGATATTAATGCTAGAGGGAGTCTTAGCAGTTGCAGGGGAAGATGCTATCTCAACTTCTTTCGCAGCTGTTTCTTCTTCTTCGCCAATATCAACTTCTCCTTCTTCAAAGTCATCATCTTTATCTCCGCCATTATCACTATCTCCGCTATCTTCATCCTGCGAAGATTCGGTTGTACCTGATGATGAAGTAGAACTTTCGTCTCCCAAAATTTCTTCGTCAGCTTCTTCAACGATAACTTGCTTCCCTTTATAAGAAACGGGTCGACTGCTCTCCGGTGCAAGCTCTTGAACTGAAGGGGAAGCAGATGCTTGGCCGATCTTTTCTGAAGGGATAGGAGATGATGATTGTAAACGCGTTCTTGATCTAGTCATCGGAGAAGACGGACTAGGACCAAGGGGTGCGGAGGAGATGTGGAAGTACCAATAACCTGTCCTTCTTGAACCGCATGCGGTCTGCGGGGATTGGAGAAGATGTACCAGCAAAGCATCATCATACCTTGATTTGAAGAATCCCGACGAGATTTCTCAAATTCTCTCAAAACTCCGTGGGCAAACCAGCCGTCCAAAGTGTTGATAGGCTTGATTTCACGGATGGGATCTTCTAATGATATCTTTCTGCAAATCTCTCCTGGATGAGATGCATGGCTCCTCTCCGGAATATAGCCAATCCCGCTCTCTAAATTTCTGCCCTTCAGCCTGGGTGGATGAAGAAAGATAGAAGAGTCTACTGGCAGGCATTTATTGACCAAGTATGATTGATGATCCCACCATCGCATCCAGCTATATGATGTACGGACTATGCGATCACAGCTCGGAATTATGAAGGAGGAGCCAACACAGCTATTCAGCAATTGTTTCCATATCATGGCCCAGTTAAGAGGACCGGTTCCATAACGAGCGCATTTGTCTGGTAACGAGCCCGCATCTTGAGGAACGGTTTGATCATAACAAATTGACGAGCAAAGCGACTCGGGTAGTAAGGTTCTCTGAATTCTGTCCCTTCCCGCAAAGGTAAACTGCACGAGCGAATAGAGAAAAAGAAAGCTCTCTCTGCTGCAGTCAGTGTTTCGTTGTCTACCATATCTGTATCTACGGGATAGCGATAGAGGCGGAATTGAAAGAAGTTTATTTGATCATCGTCCCGAATCTTATTCACCACCCATTCATATGCTCTCCTAGCCATTGCTCTTTGTTGAAAGAACCAGAGCGGAAGGTGAGAAGGATGAGAATAGGCTTGCTCTGAAACTTCAAAAGTCCAAGGGAAGTAGACTCCAAGCCAGCCTGTAAAATAGTGCCAAGAAGTATGCGCAGATGAAGTTCCCAGAATGGGGTCTTTTATATGAGTCGCTATTTCTCCAAGGGCACGGTAGATGGAACATAGTACTGGAGGAGCAAGTGAGTATTTATGTCCCTCCGCCAAGGCACCGGCAACAACAAAGACGCTTGGACGGATAGCATCTGCCCATTTAGAGCTGGGCAGAACAACTAAACTTAGCCAATAGGCCAGAAATGCTGCAAGCTCTCCGAAAGAGCTATATTCTGGTTTTCCTCGTACTGCATCCCGAAGCTTTGTCAGTTCTTTGGAATTGCAGTCGCGAAACCTTCAAAGGAAATAAAAATGAAGAGGTTAATATACATAAATGGCTGAAGAATACAAAGAGGAAGATCAATTATCAGATTGATAAATACCTTAAACCCCTAGAAAAATGGGCCAGCCATTGAAGAGGGGGAATTTTGTGGATATTGGGGAATTTGCTCATCTCTTTAAATAGCTCTATGGTAGTCTCGGATATGGAGGGCTTGCGATCCGGAGAAGACACAAAGGCTAACTCTCTGTTGGTAGGAATGAATTCATCGTAGAATTTCCCCGTTATTGTGAGACCAGCTATACGATGAAGGTCCCAAAGAGATATGCTCATTTCGCCGTAAGGAAGATGAAAGGAGTTGGTTGTAGGCGACCAATATTCAAGGAAGCCTTTCAGAACGTTGGGTTCCCGATAGAAGTATTTTGAAGTTACTTCTATTGCATCATATAGGCCTATCTTTGCAAGAGTACTTGTATGTTTCGAACAAAATAGCCTCCGCCCATTCGAGTAATAGCGACGAGCAATTAGCGAGGCCTCGATGCGGAACTGCGCTTGGCCCAGAGTTGCTCTCGATCTCTGAAACGCTTGTCTCACTGTCTCATAGAAATGAGAAGGAAAGAGATCATGAGGATTGTGGAAGGGAGTCAGGAAAATCATGGGGCGAGCTTCTCCGACATTCTGTCGTGGCTTTTGAGCTTGAATAGTGCCTTCTAGAATTCGGGGCTCTCTTGTGGCCCATGATTCGGTGAACATCAGTCTTTCGCCATGAACACAATCTTTAGGTTCTGATCAAAGATAGATAGGCGATGGCGATACACCTTTATGGGAATGACGGTCATGCCCTCTGAATGAGGGTTGTCGAATTTCATGACCCCTTCAACGACTCGAACTGAGTCCCAGGAGTTCTGAAGACGTTTCTTCTTGTGTTCTTTGATCTTCTCTTCGAATTCCTTCGCCTTGTTGCGGCGAGTCTTCTTCGGACGGGAAGGTGGAGGAGTATCTTCTCGGACAGGTGGCCTCTCACTATCGGTACGGATGTGGGCTGTGGTCTTAAGCCACTCATCCCAATCGTATTCTCTCCCATGCTTTGGCGGGCATTTAATATCTCCTAAAGAGATGGATCTATGGATAGGAGAAGGTAGAGATTTGATACGGTCAGAAAAATCAAAGGTAGGGAGAACGGGTTCTTTGAAATAAGTTTGGATTTACGGAAGTTGTTTTATTCGCTTAGCAGTCTCTTGCGGGGAGGTTGATCGGAAGAAGGTGAAGTTTGAAGGAGACACAAGACGGGCCGTTTGTTTAATACGAGCCATGGAAGAGGGACAGAAGAAAATTTTCTAAGTACAGAAGAAAAGATGAAAAGTAACTAAGTGTTGAAAATTTTCTAAGTACAGAGTACTTTGCGCGAGGTCGCGCAAAGTCAAGGGGTTTGCGCGGAAAATCTCGAAGTTCAGAAAGTTCGCGCAAAGTGAAATGCTTTCTTGTGAGGTCGCAAAGTCGAGGTTTTGCGCGGAAAAAAATCGCGATGAGAAAAGCAATGGCAATGAGAGGAAGTTCGTGAAAATGACTAAGTCATTGGACTATTTATAGGCTTTAAGGCCGAGTACGGTACTCGACCAGAGCTTTGCGCGAGGTCGCGCAAACCCTGGAAGAAAGGAATTGTTTGATCCTTGTCTTTGATTTCTGAACAAACAAAGAACGGATCAAGGGGGCATCTGTTGAGGCATAAAATAAGCAAGGAAAAGAACAAGGAAAAAGATCAAGAAATCACTTTGAAGATGAAAGAAACAGCTTCAAGACCACTTTGCGCGAGGTCGCGCAAAGTGAAATAGTCGCACAAAGATCGCGCAAAGTGAAGAGTTTGCGCGGATAAAGAAAGAAGAAGGTTTGCGCGAGATTGAAGGTTTGCGCGTGACCGCGCAAAGTATATCGTTTGCGCGAGGTCGCGCAAAGTCTATGATGATGAAATAAAATGTTTTGAAAGATGTTTTTGTCCCACATCGACCAGATTTGAGATTTTCATTGGTGAAAATGTCTATAAATACCCCATTCCTTCTCTCAAAAGGGGTTCGAAGATTTCAGAAGAGAAGCGAAGACGAAAGAGAAGACAGAAGGTGCGGAGTATTGGACTCCTGCACTTTGCGCGACCCCGCGCAAAGGAGTATTGGACTCCTGGAAGTTTGCGACGGGCGCAAAGCAGCAAGAAGGCATTTATGGTTTGCGCGGACCAAGCATAAAGCATATTGTTTCTTGTCGAAGGACCCCGCAAACCTATTGCTTGGCAGTTTTACAGCAATGTGTGGAAATGCTGTTGGAATGGTTTTAGTCCTCGGATCTTCAAGTTCTTCTTGATCAAGAGAAAGGAAGAATCATCTATGAAGAGACGTATTCCTCCTAAGTTTCAGGAGATGACCGAAATAGTACCGAAATGCTGCCGGAATCTCCATTCTCTCGAAGATTGCTGATCGACTTGTCTATTCATGATTGACATTCAACTATGATTATCATCTTGTCGAAATTATATTTAGCTATAATAATTAACATTTGTAATGAGTTCTTTGTAAGCTATCTTAGAATCAAGGGATACCAAAGGATGTAAATGAATTCAGAATCAATAAAATGTGATGATCGTCTTTGTAATTATTTCATTGTTATGTTTAATAAGATGAATTTCCCAAATCAAATACCTTTGTTTCCTTGTCGAAACAAGCGGGATTGGCTATATTCCGGAGAGGAGCCATGCATCTCATCCAGGAGAGATTTGCAGAAAGATATCTTTAGAAGATCCCATCCGTGAAATCAAGCCCATCAACACTTTGGATGGCTGGTTTGCCCACGGAGTTTTGAGAGAATTTGAAATCTCGTCGGGACTCTTCAAATCAAGGTGTGGATGATCTTTGCAGTACATCTCTTCCCCAATTCCTGAGAGTAGTGGCGGTTCAAGAAGGACCCTATTGGTACTTCAATATCTCCTCCGCAACCCTTGGTCCTAGTCCATCTTCTCAGATGACTAGATCAAGAACACGTTTGCAATCATCGTCTCCTATCCTTCGGAAAAGATCGGCCAAGCATCGGCTTCCTCCTTATTCAAGAGCTTGCCATGACCGGAGAGATCGACCCGTTTCTTATAAAGGAAGCAAGTTATCGTTGAAGAAGTTGATGAAGAAATTTTGGGAGATGAAAGTTCTACTTCATCATCAAGTACAACCGAATCTTCGCGGGATGAAGATAGCGGAGATAGTGATAATGGTGAAGATAAAGATGATGACTTTGAAGAAGGAGAAGTTGATATTGGCGAAGAAGAGAGAAACAATTGCGAAAGAAGTTGAGATAGCATCTTCCCCCGCAATCGCTAAGACTCCTCTAGCATTAATATCCTGCTAAATCTCCTATGGTGAGGAAGATGAAGAGGAGCCTTTAGATTATGGAGAATATGGATATTCACCAGGTAAAGGAAAAATTTTTCATATAAATATTTTGATTTATATTTTAACAACTATTATTTATCCAAAATTATTGCATCTCCCTTTTTAGGTGCCCAAGTTGCAGAAGTAGGTGTCATCTCTCCGGTGGCCCCTCTTGTAATATCTTCACCGAGAGCATCTCGTAGTTCCGTTGGTAGTACCAAGAGTAGTTGCTCGTGAGATTATATTTTCTACGTAAACCGCCGATTTGCCAACTCCAGGCTACAAGAGATTCTAGTACGGAGCTAGAGCACCATCTTTCGCCGATATGGTGGGACTTGGCCCTTCCATAGCTCCAAGAGCTTCTCTTCTTCGTTAGTTGTGTCCCAAAGTGATGTATATATATATATATATATTGCTTATCTTCATTCAAGACTATATATATTTCATAATAATATATTGAATATTCTTCTTCTTTTGCTTATAGGAACTTATCCCCGTAGCTGTGCGGCTAGTTCTGATTCTGTAACCACTACTTATGAACTATCATCCTTTGCAAAGATTCCTGCTCACAAAATGCTGATGGTGAAACATTCTCTGTTAGCAATAATCCATATCTTCAGAAATCCTGATCAGTGGTCGGACTTGGATGTTGCTATAGAAATTTTGGAAAGCTCTGCTAAGATGGCCAGAATCGACATATCTCCCTTACGGGATTCACTCTTCAAGTTTCGTGATTCTGTAATTTCTTTAGCTTCAGTGGAAAATATCACAATTGCCTTGAGATTTTAGAATACTAGAAAAGTCATTGGCTCTTTCTCAAGAACAAGTCTCTTTAATGACTTCTTCAATTTCCAAATTTGAACAAGAGCGTATAATTCTTCAAGATCAATTAAAGATTCATGTTGATGAAAGCATAACTATCCAAGATCGCATTTGCAATTTTGAAGGAAGAAATCTCAATTTGGAGAGAAAGAATCATGAGCAAGCTTTAATCATTCAAGAGTTTGAAGAGAAGATGCGAGTGAATGCCAATCTATTGATATTGAAAAATCTGCACAACTTCGAGAATCAAGAAATGGTTGTTTCTTTGGAGAACAAGCTTGCTGGCGTTCCTGATCAGGCGAAACTTATTCTTGAAGAAAAATCTCGACACAATGCACTCAAGCACAATTAAAAGAAGATTTGCTCAGATATTCAGAAGCAATGGGGATCACAGAGAATCTTTGAATCATGTAATTTAAAACATGTGATATTTGCTTTAGTGTTTCTCAGATGTAATTTATTTTGCTTGACATCTATTTCATGAGATTATTTTGAAATGTTTTTATAATGGTATTTTCTATCTTGCATATTGATGATATTTATACTAATATTATCATATTATATTTATATAATAATTTTTTATTTTTTATTATTTTATCTATTATATTTTTTATTCTTATTAATATTATCAAGTTATATTTATTCTTTATATAATAATTTTCATTACACATTTATAATTTTTAAACCTTTTATGCTTTGTTAGTAAGGGATTCTCTAGGTGAGTATTTAAATTGGCGGTACTAAGTTTCAATTCAATTAGCCACACGCAGTTTATGCTCATGAGTAGTGGAGCGTGCGCACACACACAGTTTAAGCTCGTGAGTAGTGGAGCATTTATGGGTCTTATGTGATGGCCACTGTAACTCTCTAGAGTTCGCTTTTGGGCTTCTCACTGCCTTGAGCTCACGGTCACGGTCCATCAGAGGGGCCCATTGACGCTACCGGACGGTGAACTGTTGGATTTACGCGCAGGGTTGGCCACGGTAACTCTCTAGAGTTCGCAGGGCTCGCAAGGCTACCTTTGGGCACCAAATCTAGGGTCGCCAGTCCATCAATGAGTAGGTTTAAGCCCTTCCTCACGAGTTACTACTGAAATCAAACCCTAGACCTGGAGGGTCTTACGCACGGTTGGCATAAAGCTCGCCGCGGCCCCTTTTTTCTTCGTCTGCAAGGTCGAGCCCATTCACAGGAGGGCATTTTCATCCGTCCCCGTGTAGGCGCTGCCGGAAGCTATACAGACGGCATGGGAATTACGGTGACTAGTCTTCGCGGATTTATGGCCTTTTAGGCTTTGAATCCTTGACTTCGTCAGCTACCCGCATGGGTGCGCACGATGGTCTTCGCGGGCTTTTTAGGGCCACTGACTCCTCGCCGCTGCCCGAATGGCGATCTTCATGGGTCTTACGTATAGTTGGCCGGCTCATTTTTAGAGCTTGATCCTTTGAGAGCATTTTTTTTTTTTTTTTTTTTTTTTTTTTCGAGAGCTTGATCTTTTTGATTTTGCTCAATTTTGCTCTTTTGGGATTTTGGCTTGGCTATACTGCCTCTTTGATTGATATTGATATATCCTTGCCTTGTAAGGCGATTATCTTCAAGAAGATCCCCTTATTAAGGCGATAATATTTATCTTCAAGAAATCATCCCTTGCCTTATGAGGCGATGATATTTATCTTCAAGAAAAATCATTTGTATATTATGCCGATGATATTTGATAAATATATCTTCAAGAAAATCCATGCCTTATGAGGCGATGATATCTTAGATGATATACATATGATCATCATCATTTGCAAATATGGTAGATCCATGTATAGTAGGCTTAAATATTTAGAGATATCTCAAGAAGATCCATGCCTTGTAAGGCAATAATATTCTTAGCTTAGATAATATCTTCAAGAGAATCTTCAAGAATTTGTGCCTTGTAAGGCAATATAACTTTTATCAATATCTTCTTTGATGATGATGATGATCATATATATATTTTCAGATTTTTGCTTTGATAATTGATATGCTTGTAAATCTCTTCTTTATAGCTTCTTTTTTTGTTGACATATAGACATGATTTTATTCATTTTTGCCCCTTTTTGATCTGAGAATCATTATCGATAATATTTGGGTCAAAATCCACATCTCTATCTTTAGGGATAGTATCTTTTGATGAAACGGGCGTTGACAAGTACACCGATACCACTGTCCTTCTTGATTTACAATCTATATGCCCCATTGGAGTATACTTCTTTCACCACATATGGACCGTCCCATTTAGGCTCAAACTTGCCCCCTGTCCGGCGAGTGACCACTATAGGTCTTTTCAATATTAACACCATATCCCCTTTTTTGAAAGAACGATATTTGACCTGTTTATCAAATGCAGCAGATATTCTGGCTTGATATGACTGCAACCGTTGCTGAGCTGCAAGACGTTTCTCATCGAGTAAGTCTAATTCTTTCAGCCTTATTTTTGCATTTTCTTCATCTGTTATAGACTGGTGTCTGCCACTCTGAGTGATGCCACTTGGATTTCAATTGGGATAACTGCCTCCATACCATAGACTAATGAATATGGTGTCGCCCCTGTTGTTGTCACGATGGGTGGTTTCTGTAGGCCCATAATGCTTCTTGTAACTTTTCATCCCAATCCCGCTTATTGCCTGTCACTGTTTTCTTCATTATCTTGACAATTGTTTTGTTAAACGCCTCTGCTAATCCATTGGCCGGAGGATAATAAGGTGTTGAAAAAGAATGTTGGATGCCAAACTTCTGACATAACTTTTCCATGCCTCTATTTTTAAAAGGGGTGCCATTATCAGTGATGATTTTCTTCGGAATACCATGACGGTATATTATAGCATGACGGATGAAATTGACCACGTCTTTCTCTTTAACATTACGCAAGGCAACTGCTTCGGTCCATTTGGAGAAATAATCCGTTCTTTGCTTAATATACCTGTTTTCCTTTAGATGAAGGGGGATTTATCGGACCAATAACGTCGAGTCCCCAGGCTGAAAAGGGCCAAGAAGCAACAGACTGATGTAATTCTTCTGGAGGAATATGTATTATATCTCCATGTATTTGACATTCATGGCATCGCTTTGCATATTCTATTGCATCTTTAAACATAGTGGGCCAATAATAACCCATTCGATGCACTCTATGGCATAAATTCGGCCGCTTGATGTGCTCCACATTCACCTGAATGTGCCTCCCGCAGCATTTGGTTTGCTTCTTGCTTGTCCAAGCACCTTAACAGCATTCCATTATAAGATTTTCTATATAATACTTCACTTACGCGCATGATAAATTTACTGATGATTGTTTAATCATTGTTTTTGTGCATTATCTTCGGCAAGATATTATATTTGAGATAATCGACAAAGGTTGACGCCAATCATCCATTGTTACTTCCAGCACGGGATATAGGCAATATTTCAACAGTTTCTTCGATAACCTCTGCAGATGGCAGGAATCTTCTTTCTTCTATAGTTACCTGAAGAGGACTTCGGTTTGTGTAAGATAAAGCTGTTGCTAAACTGGCTAAAGCATCTGCTTTTGCATTCTCCGACCGTGGTATGTGTTTAATTTCCACATAATAGAATTGTTCAAGCAAATTGTTGTGCTTTCCGATAATAAGGCAAGAGTTCTTCTTTCCTTACTTCAAAACTCTGTTGTCAATTGATTTATAATTAATTTAGAATCTCGAAGATATGCAATGATTTTATTTCCATTTCTTTGGGCTATTTCCATTCCGATGATAAGAGCTATGTATTGACTTCATTATTTGTGCATGAGTACCCAACGTGAAAGAATATGGTAATAAATCGCCCTGAGGGGTAATGAATATCACTCCTGCCCCCGCTCCTGATACTCGAGCAGCACCATCAAAATACATCTGCCAAAGATTTTGGGATTCAGTCGTCATAACCTGTTCATCTGGAAATTCATCATTGATTTCTTCATTTTCTGCTATAGGATGTGCTGCGAGAAAATCTGCCATAGCTTGTCCTTTCACTGCTTTCGCCGGCTTATAAGAAATAGTATATTCTGATAACAGTAACATCCACTTGGCTAGTCTTCCTGATAACATTGGCCTGGTCATCAAGAATTTTATCGGATCTGCTCTCGAAATCAGAGTTATATCATGGGATAGACAATAATGCCTTAACTTTTGCACAGCGAATACCAACGCCAAACATTCTTTTTCAATCAAAGAATAATTGGATTCTGCCCCCATCAGTGTTCGGCTCAGATAATAAAGAGCAGTCTCTTTTCCGGCTTCGTTTACCTGTGCCAACAAAGCACCCAAAGAATTTGCAGTGGCAGATGTATATAAAATAAGTGGCTTACCTTTTACTGGAGCTGTTAACACTGGCGGCTGTTTTAATAATTCTTTAATTGAATCAAAGGCATTCTGGCAAGCCTGATCCCATACAAATTCTGTATCTTTCTTCATTAACCGAGAAAATGGTTGACACCTTCCTGCAAGGTTTGAAATGAAGCGACGAATATATGCCAATTTTCCTTGTAAGCTTTTTAATTCCTTCAGCGTTGTTGGTGGTGGCATATTTTGAATAGCTTTAACTTTTTCTGGATCAATTTCGATTCCTCTATGCCGTACCACAAAGCCGAGGAATTTTCCGGAAGACACTCCAAATGCACATTTAGCCGGATTCATCTTTAATTGCTTCTTTCTGAGTCGTCGGAAGACCGATGCCAGATGTTCGCGGTGTTCTTGATGATCTCCAGATCTGACTACCAAGTCATCAACATAGCATTCGACATGTTTATGCATCATATCTTGAAAGATATTTTTCATTGCCCTTTGATATGTCGCTCCAGCATTTTTGAGACCGAAAGGCATGACTTTGTAACAGTAAATTCCAAGTGGCGTTCTGAAAGCCGTTGCCTCTTCATCTTCGGGTGCCATCCTGATTTGATTATAGCCTGCATATCCGTCCATAAAGGACATGATAGCATATTGAGTAGTGCTGTCGATTAATAATTCTGTTATCGGGAGGGGGAAATCGTCTTTTGGACATGCTTCATTCAGATCTCTGAAATCAATGCACACTCTGATCTGTCCGTTCTTCTTTTTCACCGGAACAATGTTTGATATCCATTTGGGATATTTAACTTCTCTGATGAACCCAACCTTTATTAGCTTATTTACTTCTTTTTCGATTAATGGAACCAGGTCTGGGTGAAATCGCCTTTGTGCTTGCTTTTTGGTTTCTTTTCTTTGGAGATATTTAACCGATGCATGCTACGGAGGGTTCGATCCGAGCATTTCTTCATATGTCCAAGCAAAGACATCTTTATTTTCTTTGAGAAGTTGACCATATTTCTCAAATTCTTGATCTGAAAGATTGATTGATGAATGTATTCCTTGGCTCTTCTATTGTTCCCAAATTTATTTCTCGCAGGCCATCTATCGTCGGTTGCCCCCCGTCTTCCATTTGCTTTGGAGCGATTTCAGGATATTCAACTATCTTAGTATCTTGCGCGGCTGACGTCATATTAACTGATATCATGTTTACTGCTGATTCTACCCCCAATCCTTGGAATTTTCTTCGCTTTTCTTGATTAACCCCGAGTGGGATTTGAATCCCCTTTCCATTATTCAAGCCGGTGGGTTTGTCACAATCAAAACCCATGTTCCTCATGATCTTCTTGCTTATTGTACTGTACTTTCTTAAATTCTGCGGTGCTAATTTTCCATGATATTCATTGCTTGCATTTTCACTCTTCTCTTCTGATGCAGCATGGAATTCTATCGGTTCAGGATATTTATCACTGGCTTTGACTTGGAATGTTCTCGGAGCGGCTGTAAATGGCTTACATCTTTCGATATTGGGTAATGGCACTGTGTAATTGGACTGTAAAACTTTCAGCTGTTCTGTCGACAACAGTGTCAACGGCGGTTGTCCCGGTTGTCTCAGGCGCTTTGGTACAAAATAGAATTTCTTTCTTGCTTCTGCAGTCCCAGAAGATTCTGCTCTTTCTTCCTTGTCTTTATTTATCCTGGCATCTTTTATGATTCTCTTCCCATCATCATTTCTTATTTCTTCAGAGAAACATTTGTAATAACTGGCGTCTGCAAAGAAAGACTCAGCTTCTGTGTAGGGTTTCGCATCAGCCATTACTTTACATTGCACCCCATCTTTACAAGTATTTGAAACATTGGTGTAGAGTAGAAGGTACTATATGATACTGATGTATCCATGGCCTTCCCAAGAGAAGGTTATATGTCGTCACAAAGATTTATAACATGACATACAACAGTAGTGATTAATTCTCTATTTCCAATGTTATTGTAATTTTTCCGAGCGCGCGTTGTCCATCTTGATTAAATCCTTGTATCATCATTCCGCTGGGGCGCAAGTCTGATCGGCGAAAACCCAATTTAGTAACCATTGAGAGTGGCAAAAGATTTACTGCAGACCCGTTATCTATCATAATTCTTTTTATCTTCTTCTCACAAATATATCCTTCTATCATCAATGGCCTGTTATGTTCCTTTTCACCAATTAAATCATCATCAGAGAAAGATATTACTGGTAGACAATTCATCTTCTCATTATTTCTTTCATTCTTCATTTCTGCCAGTAAAGTTTCTCTCACATTGTGATCAGACAGTGCTTGAATCAAACTCTGCCGGAATTCTTTTGACAATTTGAGCGCATCGTAAATACTTAACCGTGCCGGTATACCCTTCAAGTGGTTGACTACATCATAAGCTACTTTTGTCACTGCAGCTCCATTTCTATTCTTGTCCTCAGTATTCTGTCTTTCAGTCACTTCTTTCCTTATTATTTCTGCTTTCTGCTTTACCGGACTTGTGATTTGCTTCCCTGATCGCAACGTAATCATTGTTGCACTTCTTGTCAACTTTTCCTTTTTCAGTCCCCGCTTGTTTTCTTGTATTGACAGTACATTTACTGTTGCCCTTGCATTCTTTTCTTTGCTTCCGCTGGTTATTATGTCACCTCTGTTTATCATCCATCTGTATGATGCATTTTAACGTATAACAATTTTCTGTTGGATGCCCCACTAGGCGATGATAACGGCAAAAGTTTCTTTCTCGAGTCCTTGTCGCATCTTCAGGGCGCTTTGGTTCTGGTAATTCCAGAGTTCCTGCTTTTAACAATTGTTGCATCATGGGTACCACGTCCTCTTTATCAAACTCAAATCCTTCATGAGAATCAAGCATTCTGAGCTTTTTCCCACCGTATCTGTCCCTTGCTTGGTTCCGCCTTCTTTTCCTTCTGGCCTTTTATCTCTTGAGCCCCTAGCATCCTGATTCTTCTTATCCCGGTCGACGGTATTAACGGTTGTCCTGCCAGGCATTCTTCTGACAGTTTCATGATGAAATGCCGGCATCTTGCGAGTCATTAGCTCCAATGCATGGGCTTTGGTAGCCAAATCGCGAAAAGTCCCAATATCAGCGCTAGTGAGTCCAAACGCAATTCCTGTCTCCATAGAGTTCAGACACATTTTGACTTGTTCCTTTTCTTTCGCAAGCGCCACACGATGCCCCCAAGTGTTTTCCATCTGTCTATGAATTTTTCAACGGGTTCTCCTTCTCATCTGTCGTACTGAAGCTAGTTCTGTGATGCTAACGTCACGTTCTGACGAGAAGAAGTTCGACATGAAAGCATCTTGCATTTCTTCCCATGTCCGTATGGACCCTGGTGCCAAATTTGAATACCACCTGAAAGCTTTGCTTGTCAACGATGACCCAAATAAGCGTAAGCAATATTGAGGTATCGTGGAAAAATTCCCCATGCTGGTGATGAAATGCATCAGGTGTTCTTCCGGTGATCCTTCCCCATTGAACTTTTGGAAATCTGGGTGTTTGAAGTTGGCTGGAAATGGAACATCCTCTACCTCTCTCGGGTAGGGTGTTCGGTATCTGAAACGACCGGTATTCGCACGCTCTCTTTCTATTCTGACTGCTTCTTCGACGACTTGTCTTACGTCATCTTGTGTTATAGCTCTTGTTGCTGGAACTGAACCTCGTGATCCTATCCCCTGCGGACGGGAACCTTCAGGCTGGTTCTCTTGTCCATTTGTCGCTCCCATCATGGGTGGAGCCACTATTTGGGCTACATTATGTGCCAGGGTTGTCAAAGCTTCCCTGAGATTCCGGCATTCATCCATTAGCATTCTTTGTGCCTCCGCCATTTGATCAACACGTTCTTCAGTAGTTGGTCTATTTCCTTGACCTGTTTCTGCCATATATACTGCGGCTCCTTGACTGTTTGTCGAAACTGTTTTTGGAGTAGAACGAGAGTATGCTGATATAACAGGACTTATAAAGAGGGGAGAAATTGGAGTCTCATTTGACTCTCGTGTGCTTTCTGTGCTTTTAACCGATCGAGGTGATACAGTTATAGGCGAGCTTGTTTGCGGTGATACTTGCATCGGTGATTCTATCATCAGTGCTTTACCTTTTTGTGCTTGTGTCCATTTGGTCTTTGGAGTGACCAAAGCTGGAAAATCCTGCGACGAGAACTGCGAAGTAACTTGTTCAGGATAAATCGCCGGAGGAGCGAGTTCGGGTTTTCTTCTTGCTATGCTTCGTGTAATTGGTCCCTCAGTTCTTGGTGCAAACAATTTTGCTTTGCGACTCTTTAAGGCCTTTGCTTTTGTTCTTTTGGATAAAACCAGAGTCCAGTTTTCATCATTTTCTTGTAGTTGAGGTGAAACGGAAATGACTCCCGCTGTCGCTTGAATCACATTGCACCCGCTTGAAGTGCTCGCTTTTGTGTTCTCAGGAATTTCGCTTGGCGCATACTCAATTACAAACCCAGTAGCGATGAATCGGAAGTTTACCTTTCTCACAGTGTTAGCCATTAGCAGTGTTGTGTGATTGAATTTGAGTACCTTCAACAACAAAACATATCTGAAATTAGTACGTGAAAGACTAAGTAAACTATCTTGGAGATGAAGGGGAGGATGTTCCCACTGAGAGTCGCCATTTTGGCGTCTAATAGACGCCAAAAAATAGTGACGAGAGTCTTGCAACTTTCCCAATGTTAGTGTTAAATAAGATAATGGTCCCCAGCAGAGTCGCCATTTTGTTTCGACAAGGAAACAAAAGTATTTGATTTGGGAGAATCATCTTATTTAAACATAACAATGAAATAATTACAAAGACAATCATCACATTTTATTGATTCTGAATTCATTTACATCCTCTGGTATCCCTTGATTCTAAGATAGCTTACAAAGAACTCATTACAAATGTTAAATATTATAGCTAAATATAATTTCGGCAATAATAACGGCAATGATGTCAATCATCTCCTATGACTTAGGAGGAATAGACAAGTCGTTCAAATAGTCTTCAAGAGAATGGAAATTCTTAAAGACATTTCAAGTACTATTTTGGTCATCTCCGAAACTTAGGAGGAATACGTTTCTTCATCGATGACTCTTCTTTTCTTGAACAAGAAGAACTTGAAGCTTTGAAGATTCAAACCATTCCGAGCAAAGACATTTCCGCCATTCTTTGTCAAAAAGCGTCAACAATAGGTTTGCGCGGGTCCGCGCAAACGATATGCTTTGCGCGGGTCCGCGCAAACCATAAATGCCTTCTGTTGCTTTGCGCTGGCCGTCGCAAACTTCCAGGAGTCCAATACTCCTTTGCGCGGGATCGCGCAAAGTGCAGGAGTCCAATACTCCGCACCTTCTGTCTTCTCTTTCGTCTTTGCTTCACTTCTGAAATCTTCGAACCCCTTTTGAGAGAAGGAATGGGGTATTTATAGACATTTTCACCAGTGAAAATCTCAAATCTGGTCGATGTGGGACAAAAAATATCATCCAACTATTTTTACCACAGCATTATAGACTTTTGCGCGGACACGCGCAAACAATATGCTTTGCGCGGTCTCGCGCAAACCCTTCAATCTCGCGCAAAGTCTCTCTTCTGTTCAATCCGCGCAAACTCTTCACTTTGCGCGGATTTGTGTAACTATTTCACTTTTGCGCGACCTCGCGCAAAGTGGTCTTGAAAATTTGTTTTCTTTCATCTTCAAAGTGATTTCTTGATCTTTTTCTTCTTTTTTCTTCCTTGCTTATTTTATGCCTCATGAAGATTCCAACTTAAGAAGGAATGAAAAGCACTTACTTGAAGTTACCTTTCAAATGACCAAAAATCGACCTATTGACGACATCAAACAATGTAGTTATGGGCGTCTCCGTTGGATATAGCGATTTGGAAAGATTAACTATCAAAATTTTAAAAATGAGGATCAAATTTGGAAAGAGTTCCAATGTACTTTTTGAGATATCAAACGGTTTCTAAATTTAGCAATTCTATTACCATTTAAAGCTTGACAAGTTACCATTCCAATGACCTCAAAATAGTCAAAATTCGACCTCTGAAGAGCGAGTTATGAAGGTTACTATTGGACAAGGAGATGAAGAAAAAATTCATGACTGACGACTGCGATCCCACTTATGGATTCCTAAATGGTACCAGAATATGACGATTCCAATCAGGAATGAAAGAGCACTAAAGTACCTTTCCGATGACCAAAAATCGACCCAATAAGACTTCAAACGATGGAGTTATGAGTGTCTCCATTGGATCGCGCGATTTGGAAAGATTAATAATCCAAATTACAAAATGACGATTGAAGAGTTCCAACGCGCTTTTGGGATATCGAAGGTTTCAAAATTATGCAATTTTTGTCATTTTGAAGTTTGACAAGTTACCATTCCAATGACTCAAAATAGTCTAAATTGACCTCTAGAAGAGGGAGCTATGAAGGTTGCTATTGGACAAGAAGATGAAGGAAAAATTCAGGACTGATGACTACGATCCCACCTACGAATGCCCAACTAGTCTCGGAATACGACGATTGAATTCAAGAATGAAAGAGCACTAAAGTACCTTTCAAATGACCAAAAATCGACCCAATCTGACATCAAACGATGGAGTTATGGGCGTCTCCGTTGGATCGCGCGATTTGGAAAGATTAACAATCCATATTGCAAAATGACGATCGAAGAGTTCCAACGTGCTTTTAGGATATTGAACGGTCTCAAAATTAGCCAATTCTGGTCCATTTGAAGCTTGTCAAGTTACCATTCCAATGAGCTCAAAATAGTCTAAATTGACCACTGAAGAGAGAGTTATGAGGGTTACTATTGAACAAGGAGATGAAGGAAACATTCAGACCGACGATCTGATCCCACTTATGGATGCCCAAATGGTCTCGGAAAACGACGATTGATCGGTCAGGAATGAAAGAGCACTAAAGTACCTTTAAGATGACTAAAAATCCACCCAATCCGACATCAAACGATGGAGTTATGGGCGTCTTCGTTGGATCGCGCGATTTGGAAAGATTAACAATCCATATTGAAAAATGACGATCGAAGAGTTCCAACGTGCTTTTGGGATATCGAATTGTCTCGAATTAGGCAATTCTTGTCCCATTTGGAAGCTTGACAAGTTACCATTCCAATGAGCTAGAAATAGTCTAAATTTGACCTCACTGAGAGAGAGAGAATAATGAGGGTTACTATTGGACAAGGAGATGAAGGAACATTCAAGACCGATGACAGTGATCCCACTGACGGATGCCCAAATGGTCTCGAAATATGACGATTCTAGTAAGGAATGAAAGAGCACTAAAGTACCTTTCAGATGACCAAAAATCGACCCAATCCGACATCAAACAATGGAGTTATGGCGTCTCGTTGGATCGCGTGATTTGGAAAGATTAACAATCCAATTATGAAAAATGAGGATCGAAGAGTTCCAATGTGCTTTTGGGATATATCGAACGGTTTCTAAATTTAGCAATTTATTGGTCTCATTTGGAAGCTTGTCAAGTTACCATTCCAATGAGCTCAAAATAGTCTAAATTCGACCTCTGAAGAGAGAGTTATGAGGGTTACTATTGGACAAGGAGATGAAGGAAACATTCAGGACCGACGACTGCGATCCCACTTACGGATGCCCAAATGGTCTCGGAATATGACGATTCCAGTCAGGAATGAAAGAGCACTAAAGTACCTTTCAGATGACCAAAAATCGACCCAATCCGACATCAAACGATGGAGTTATGGGCGTCTCCGTTGGATCGCGCGATTTGGAAAGATTAACAATCCATATTGAAAAATGACAATTGAAGAGTTCCAACGTGCTTTTGGGATATCGAACGGTCTTTAAATTAGGCATTTCTAGTCCCATTTGGAAGCTTGCCAAGTTACCATTCCAATGATCTCAAAATAGTCTAAATTCGACCTCTGAAGAGAGAGTTATGAGGGTTACTATTAGACAAGGAGATGAAGGAACATTCAAGACCGATGAATGCGATCCCACTTACAGATGCCAAAATGGTCTCGAAATATGACGATTGCATTCAGGAATGAAAGAGCACTAAAGTACCTTTCAGATGACCAAAAATCGACCCAATCCGACATCAAACGATGGAGTTATGGGTGTCTCCATTGGATCGCGCAATTTGGAAAGATTAACAATCCATATTGAAAATGACATGATCGAAGAGTTCCAATGTGCTTTTGGGATATCGAAGGTTCTCGAATTATGCAATTGTGGTCATTTTGAAGCTTGCCAGATTACCATTCCAATGATCTCAAAATAGTCTAAATTCGACCACTGAAGAGGGAGTTATGAAGGTGTCTATTGGAAAAGGAGATGAAGGAAAAATTCAGGACCTATGACTACGATCCAACATACGGATGCCCAAATGGTCTTGGAATATGATGATTCCAGTTTGGAATGAAAGGGTACTAAAGTACCTTTCAGATGACCAAATATTGACCCAATCCGACATTAAACGATGGAGTTATCGGCGTCTCCATTGGATCGCGCGATTTGGAAAGATTAACAATCCATATTGAAAATGACGATCGAAGAGTTCCAATGTGCTTTTTGGGATATCGAAAGGTTTTGAATTACCCAATTTTGGTTGTCATTTTGAAGCTTGACAAGTTACCATTCCAATGACTCAAAATAGTCTAAATTCGACCTATGAAGAGAGAGTTATGAGGGTTACTTTTGGACAAGGAGATGAAGGAAAAATTCAGGACCTACAACTACGATCCCACTTACAGATGCCCAAATGGTCTCGGAATATGACGATTCCATTTAAGAATGAAAAAGCACTAAAGTACCTTTCAAATGACCAAAAATCGACCCAATCGACATCAAACGATGGAGTTATATGGTAGTCTTCGTTGGATCGCTCGAATTGGAAAGATTAACAATCCATATTGCAAAATGGCGATCGAAGAGTTCCAACGTGCTTTTGGGATATTGAACTGTCTCTAAATTAGCCAATTCTCATCCATTTGAAGCTTGTCAAGTTACCATTCCAATGAGCTCAAAATAGTCTAAATTCGACCTTTGAAGAGAGAGTTATGAGGTTACTATTGGATAAGGAGATGAACAAAAAATTCAGGACAGACGACTACGATCCCACTTAAGGATGCCCAAATGGTCTCGGAATATGACGATTCCAAACAGGAATGAAAGAGCACTAAAGTACCTTTCAGATGACCAAAAATTGACCCAATCCTGCATCAAACGAGGGAGTTATGAGCATCTCCGTTGGATCGACCGATTTGGAAAGATTAACAATCCATTTTAAAAATGACGATCGAAGAGTTCCAATGTACTTTTGAGATATCAAACGGTCTAAATTTAAAATTAGCAATTTTATGGTCTCATTTGGAAGATTGACACGTTACCATTCAAATTACCTAAAATTGTCTAAATTCGACCTCGGAAGAGAGAGTTATGAGGGTTACTATTGGACAAGGAGATGACAGAAACATTCAAGACAAAAGACTGCGATCCCACTTACTGATGCCCAAATGGTCTCAGAATACGACGTTTCCAAGCAAGAATGAAAGAGCACTAAATTACCTTTCAGATGACCAAAAATCGACCCAATCCGACATCAAACGATGGAGTTATAGGTGTCTCCATTGGATCGCGCAATTTGGAAAGATTAACTATCCATATTTGAAAATGACAATCGAAGAGTTCCAATGTACCTTTGGGATATCGAAAGGTTTCTCGAATTATGCAATTCTGGTGTCATTTTGAAGCTTGACAAGTTACCATTCCAATGACTTGAAATAGTCTAAATTCGACCTGAAGAGAGAGTTATGAGGGTTACTTATTGGACAAGGTGATGAAGGAAACATTCAGGATCGACGACTACGATCCCACTTATGCATGCCCAAATGGTCTCGGAATATGATGATTCCATTTAAGAATGAAATAGTATTAAAGTACCTTTTAGATGACCAAAAATTGACCCAATCCGACATCAAACGATGGAGTTATGGGCGTCTCCATTGGATCGCTCGAATTGGAAAGATTAACAATCCATATTGCAAAATGACGATCGAAGAGTTCCAACGTGCTTTTAGGATATTGAACGGTCTCGAATTAGCCAATTCTCGTCTCAATTTGTAATCTTGTCAAGTTACCATTCCAATGAGCTCAAAATAGTTTAAATTCAAACTACGAAGAGAGAGTTATGAGGGTTACTTATTGGAACAAGGAGATTAAGGAAACATCAGAGGACGACAATGAATGTGATCCCACTTATGGATGCCCAAATGGTCTCGGAATACGATGATTCAGTCAGGAAGGAATGAAAGTGCACTAAAGTACCTTTCAGATGACCAAAATTCGACCCAATCCCACATCAAACGATGGAGTTATGGGTTTCTTCGTTGGATCACGCGATTTGGAAAGATTAACAATCCATATTGAAAAATGACGATCGAAGAGTTCCAGTGCGCTTTTGGGATATCGAATTATCTCTCGAATTAGGCAATTCTTGTCCCATTTTGAAGCATGACAAGTTATCATCTCAATGAGCTAGAAATAGTCTAAATTTGACCTCTGAAGAGAGAATAATGAGGGTTACTATTGGACAAGGAGATGATGGAACATTCAAGAGCGACGACTACGATCCCACTTACAGATGCACAAATGGTCTCAGAATACGACGATTCCAGTCAGGAATGAAAGAGCACAAAAGATCCTTTCAGATGACTAAAAATCAACCCAATCCGACATCAAACAATGGAGTTATGGGCGTCTCCGTTGGATCGCGGGATTTGGAAAGATTAACAATCGATTTTATAAAATGAGGATCGAAGAGTTCCAATGTTCTTTCGAGATATCGAACGGTTTCTAAATTTAGCAATTCTATTACCTTTTTAAAGTTT
Organism: Magnolia changhungtana; assembly: GCA_030180095.1. Lineage (NCBI taxonomy): Eukaryota > Viridiplantae > Streptophyta > Magnoliopsida > Magnoliales > Magnoliaceae > Magnolia > Magnolia changhungtana. The sequence goes on from JASAUF010000595.1 coordinate 51,575, forward strand.
GACAAGTTACCATTCCAATAACCTAAAATTGTCTAAATTCGACATCTTAAGAGAGAGTTATGAGGGTTACTATTGGACAAGGAGATAAAGAAAACATTCAGGACCGACGACTGCGATCCCACTTACGGATGCCCAAATAGTCTCGGAATATGACATTTCCAAGCAGGAATGAAAGAGCACTAAAGCACCTTTCAGATGACCAAAAATAAACCCAATCCAACATCAAATGATGGAGTTATGGGTGTCTCCATTGGATGGCACAATTTGGAAAGATTAACAATCTATATTGAAAAATGGTAATCGAGGAGTTCCAACGTGCTTTTGGGATATCTAATTGTCTCTGAATTAGGCATTTCTAGTCCCATTTGGAAGCTTGACAAGTTACCATTCCAATGAGCTAGAAATAGTCTAAATTCATCCTATGAAGAGAGAGGAATGAGGCTTACTATTGGATAAGGAGATGAAGGATCATTCAAGACCGATGAATACGATCCCACTTACAGATGCCAAAATGGTCTCGAAATACGATGATTGCATTCAAGAATGAAAGAGCACTAAAGTGCCTTTCAGATGACCAAAAATTGACCCAATCCGACATCTAACGATGGAGTTATGGGTGTCTCCATTGGATCGCGCAATTTGGAAAGATTAACTATCCATATTTGAAAATGACAATCGAAGAGTTCCAATGTACCTTTGGGATATCGAAAGGTTTCTGAATTATGCAATTCTGTTGTCATTTTGAAGCTTGACAAGTTACCATTCCAATGACCTGAAATAGTCTAAATTCGACCTCTGAAGAGAGAGTTATGAGGGTTACTTTTGGACAAGGAGATGAAGGAAACATTCAGGACCGATAACTACGATCCCACTTACAGATGCCCAAATGGTCTCGGAATATGACGATTCCATTTAAGAATGAAGGAGCACTAAAGTACCTTTCAGATGACCAAAAATTGACCCAATCGGACATCAAACGATGAAGTTATGGGAGTCTCCGTTGGATCGCTCGATTTGGAAAGATTAAAATCCATATTGCAAAATGACAATCGAAGAGTTCCAACTTGCTTTTAGGATCTTGAACTGTCTCTGAATTAACCAATTATCGTCCAATTTGTAATCTTGTCAAGTTACCATTCCAATGAGCTCAAAATAGTTTAAATTCAAACTCTGAAGAGAGAGTTATGAGGGTTACCCTCGAACAAGGAGATTAAGGAAACATCCAAGACCGACGACTGCGATCCCACTTATGGATGCCCAAATGGTCTGGGAATACGATGATTCCAGTCAGGAATGCACTAAATTACCTTTCAGACGACCAAAACTCGTCCCAATCCCACATCAAATGATGGAGTTATGGGTTTCTTCGTTGGATCACGCGATTTGGAAAGATTAACAATCCATACAGAAAAATGACGATCGAAGAGTTCCAACGTGCTTTTGAGATATCGAATTATCTCTGAATTAGGCAATTCTTGTCCCATTTTGAAGCTTGACAAGTTATCATCCCAATGAGCTAGAAATAGTCTAAATTCATCCTCTGAAGAGAGAATAATGAGGGTTACTATTGGACAAGGAGATGAAGGAACATTCAAGACCGATGACAGCGATCCCACTTACGGATGTCAAAATGGTCTCAGAATACGACGATTCTAGTCAGGAATGAAAGAGCACTTAAAGTACCTTTCAGATGACTAAAAATCAACCCAATCCCACATCAAACGATGGAGTTATGGGTGTCTCCGTTGGATCACGCGATTTGGAAAGATTAACAATCCATACAGAAAAATGATGATCGAAGAGTTCCAACGTGCTTTTGGGATATCGAATTATCTCTGAATTAGGTAGTTCTTGTCCCATTTTGAAGCTTGACAGGTTACCATCCTAATGAGCTAGAAATAGTCTAAATTTGCCCTCTGAAGAGAGAATAATGAGGGTTACTATTGGACAAGGAGATGAAGGAACATTTGAGACCGATGACAGCGATCCCACTTATAGATGTCAAAATGGTCTCGGAATACGATGATTCTAGTAAGGAATGAAAGAGCACTTAAGTACCTTTCAGATGACCAAAAATTGACCCAATCCGACATCAAATAATGGAGTTATGAGCGTCTCAGTTGGATCACGCGATTTGGAAAGATTAACTATCCATTTTAAAAAATGAGGATCGAAGAGTTCCAATGTACTTTTGAGATATCGAACGGTTTCTAAATTTAGCAATTCTATTGCCTTTTTGAAGCTTGACAAGTTATCATTCCAATAACCTGAGATAGTCTAAATTCGACCTCTTAAGAGAGAGTTATGAGGTTTACTATTGGACAAGGAGATAAAGAAAACATTCAGGACCGATAACTACGATCCCACTTACAGATGCCCAAATGGTTTCGGAATATGACGATTCCATTTAAGAATGAAGGAGCACTAAAGTACCTTTCAGATGACCAAAAATTGACCCAATCGGACATCAAACGATGAAGTTATGGGAGTCTCCGTTGGATCGCTCGATTTGGAAAGATTAAAATCCATAATGCAAAATGACAATCGAAGAGTTCCAACTTGCTTTTAGGATCTTGAACTGTCTCTGAATTAACCAATTATCGTCCAATTTGTAATCTTGTCAAGTTACCATTCCAATGAGCTCAAAATAGTTTAAATTCAAACTCTGAAGAGAGAGTTATGAGGGTTACCTCGAACAAGGAGATTGAAGGAAATTCAAGATCCAAGACCGACGACTGCGATCCCACTTATGGATGCCCAAATGGTCTCGGGAATACGATGATTCCAGTCAAATGAATGCACTAAATTACCTTTCAGACGACCAAAACTCGTCCCAATCCCACATCAAATGATGGAGTTATGGGTTTCTTCGTTGGATCACGCGATTTGGAAAGATTAACAATCCATACAGAAAAATGACGATCGAAGAGTTCCAACGTGCTTTTGAGATATCGAATTATCTCTGAATTAGGCAATTCTTGTCCCATTTTGAAGCTTGACAAGTTATCATCCCAATGAGCTAGAAATAGTCTAAATTCATCCTCTGAAGAGAGAATAATGAGGGTTACTATTGGACAAGGAGATGAAGGAACATTCAAGACCGATGACAGTGATCCCACTTACAGATGTCAAAATGGTCTCGGAATATGACGATTCTAGTAAGGAATGAAAGAGCACTTAAGTACCTTTCAGATGACTAAAAATCGACCCAATCCCACATCAAACGATGGAGTTATGGGTGTCTCCGTTGGATCACGCGATTTGGAAAGATTAACAATCCATACAGAAAAATGACGATCGAAGAGTTCCAACGTGCTTTTGGGATATCGAATTATCTCTGAATTAGGTAATTCTTGTCCCATTTTGAAGCTTGACAAGTTACCATCCCAATGAGCTAGAAATAGTCTAAATTTGTCCTCTGAAGAGAGAATAATGAGGGTTACTATTGGACAAGGAGATGAAGGAACATTTAAGACCGATGACAGCGATCCCACTTACAGATGTCAAAATGGTCTCGGAATACGATGATTCTAGTAAGGAATGAAAGATCACTTAAGTACCTTTCAGATGACCAAAAATCGACCCAATCCGACATCAAATAATGGAGTTATGAGTGTCTCAGTTGGATCGCACAATTTGGAAAGATTAACTATCCATTTTAAAAAATGAGGATCGAAGAGTTCCAATGTACTTTTGAGATATCGAACGGCTTCTAAATTTAGCAATTCTATTGCCTTTTTGAAGCTTGACAAGTTATCATTCCAATAACCTGAGATAGTCTAAATTCGACCTCTTAAGAGAGAGTTATGAGGGTTACTATTGGACAAGGAGATAAAGAAAATATTCAGGACCGATGACTGTGATCCCACTTACGGATGCCCAAATGGACTCGGAATATGATGTTTCTAAGTAGGAATGAAAGAGCACTAAAGCACCTTTCAGATGACCAAAAATCAACCCAATCTGACATCAAACGATGGAGTTATGAGTGTCTCCATTGGATCGAGTGATTTGGAAAGATTAACTATCCATATTTGAAAATGATGGTCGAAGAGTTCTAATGTACCTTTGGGATGTCGAAAGGTTTCTGAATTATGCAATTCTGTTGTCATTTTGAAGCTTGAAAAGTTACCATTCCAATGACCTGAAATAGTCTAAATTCGACCTCTGAAGAGAGAGTTATGAGGGTTACTTTTGGACAAGGAGATGAAGGAAACATTCAGGACCTACAACTACGATCCCACTTACAGATGCCCAAATGGTCTCAGAATATGACGATTCCATTTAAGAATGAAGGAGCACTAAAGTACCTTTCAAATAACCAAAAATCGACCCAATCGGACATCAAACGATGAAGTTATATGGTAGTCTCCATTGGATCGCTCGATTTGGAAAGATTAAAATCCATATTGTAAAATGACGATCGAAGAGTTCCAACTTGCTTTTAGGATATTGAACTGTCTCTGAATTAACCAATTCTCGTCCAAATTGTAATCTTGTTAAGTTACCATTCCAATGATCTCAAAATAGTTTAAATTCAAACTCTGAAGAGAGAGTTATGAGGGTTACCCTCGAACAAGGAGAATAAGGAAACATCCAGGACCGACGACTGCGATCCCACTTACAGATGCCCAAATTATCTCAGAATACGACGATTGCAGCCAGGAATGGAATGCACTAAATTACCTTTCAGATGACCAAAAATCGACCCAATCCCACATCAAACGATGGAGTTATGGGTGTCTTCGTTGGATCACGCGATTTGGAAAGATTAACTATCCATACAGAAAAATGATGATCGAAGAGTTCCAACATGCTTTTAGGATATTGAATTATCTCTGAATTAGGCAATTCTTGTCCCATTTTGAAGCTTGACAAGTTACCATCCCAATGAACTAGAAATAGTCTAAATTCGTCCTCTGAAGAGAGAATAATGAGGGTTACTATTGGACAAGGAGATGAAGGAACATTCAAGAACGATGACAGTGATCCCACTTACAGATGTCAAACTGGTCTCGGAATATGACAATTCTAGTAAGGAATGAAAGAGCACTTAAGTACCTTTCAAATGACCAAAAATCGACCTAATCTGACATCAAACAATGTAGTTATGGGCGTCTCCGATGGATCGCGCGATTTGGAAAGATTAACTATCCATTTAAAAAAATGAGGATCAAAGAGTTCCAATGTACTTTTCAGATATCAAACAGTTTCTAAATTTAGCAATTCTATTACCTTTTTAAAGCTTGACAAGTTACCATTCCAATAACCAAAAATTATCTAAATTCGACATCTTAAGAGAGAGTTATGAGGGTTACTATTGGACAAGGAGATAAAGAAAACATTTAGGACCAACGACTGTGATCCCACTTATGGATGCCCAAATGGTCTCGGAATACAACGTTTCCAAGCAAGAATGAAAGAGCACTAAAGCACCTTTCAGATGACCAAAAATTGACCCAATCGGACATCAAACGATGAAGTTATGGGAGTCTCCATTGGATCGCTCGATTTGGAAAGATTAAAATCCATATTGCAAAATGACGATCGAAGAGTTCCAACTTGCTTTTAGGATCTTGAACTGTCTCTGAATTAACGAATTCTCGTTCAATTTGTAATCTTGTCAAGTTACCATTCCAATGAGCTCAAAATAGTTTAAATTCAAACTCTGAAGAGAGAGTTATGAGGGTTACTCTCGAACAAGGAGATTAAGGAAACATCCAGGACCAATGAATGTGCTTAGGGATGCCCAAATGGTCACGGAATACGATGATTCCAGTCAGGAATGCACTAAATTACCTTTCAGATGACCAAAACTCGACCCAATCCCACATCAAACGATGGAGTTATGGGTTTCTTCGTTGGATCACGCGATTTGGAAAGATTAACAATCCATACAGAAAAACGACGATCGAAGAGTTCCAACGTGCTTTTGGGATGTCGAATTATCTCTGAATTAGGCAATTCTTGTCCCATTTTGAAGCATGACAAGTTATCATCCCAATGAGCTAGAAATAGTCTAAATTTGACCTCTGAAGAGAGAATAATGAGGGTTACTATTGGACAAGGAGATGAAGGAACATTCAAGACCGATGACAGCGATCCCACTTACAGATGTCAAAACGGTCTCGGAATACGACGATTCTAGTAAGGAATGAAAGAGCACTTAAGTACCTTTCAGATGACCAGAAATCGACCCAATACGACATCAAACAATGGAGTTATGGGCGTCTCCGTTGGATCGCGCGATTTGGAAAGATTAACTATCCATTTTATAAAATGAGGATCGAAGAGTTCCAATGTTCTTTTGAGATATCGAACGGTTTCTAAATTTAGCAATTCAATTACCTTTTTAAAGTTTTACAAGTTACCATTCCAATAACCTAAAATTGTCTAAATTCGACATCTTAAGAGAGAGTTATGAGGGTTACTATTGGACAAGGAGATAAAGAAAACATTCAGGACCGACGACTGCGATCCCACTTACGGATGCCCAAATGGTCTCGGAATATGACGTTTCCAAGCAGGAATGAAAGAGCACTAAAGCACCTTTCAGATGACCAAAAATTGACCCAATCCAACATCAAACGATGGAGTTATGGGTGTCTCCATTGGATGGCGCAATTTGGAAAGATTAACAATCTATATTGAAAAATGGCAATTGAGGATTTCCAACGTGCTTTTGGGATATCTAATTGTCTCTGAATTAGGCATTTCTAGTCCCATTTGGAAGCTTGACAAGTTACCATTCCAATGAGCTAGAAATAGTCTAAATTCGTCCTATGAAGAGAGAGGAATGAGGGTTACTATTGGATAAGGAGATGAAGGATCATTCAAGACCGATGAATACGATCCCACTTACAGATGTTAAAATGGTCTCGAAATACAATGATTGCATTCAGGAATGAAAGAGCACTAAAGTGCCTTTCAGATGACCAAAAATCGACCCAATCCGACATCTAACGATGGAGTTATGGGTGTCTCCATTGGATGGCGCAATTTGGAAAGATTAACAATCTATATTGAAAAATGGCAATCGAGGAGTTCCAACGTGCTTTTGGGATATCTAATTGTCTCTGAATTAGGCATTTCTGGTCCCATTTGGAAGCTTGACAAGTTACCATTCCAATGAGCTAGAAATAGTCTAAATTCGTCCTATGAAGAGAGAGGAATGAGGCTTACTATTGGATAAGGAGATGAAGGATCATTCAAGACCGATGAATGCGATCCCACTTACAGATGCCAAAATGGTCTCGAAATACGATGATTGCATTCAGGAATGAAAGAGCACTAAAGTGCCTTTCAGATGACCAAAAATTGACCCAATCCGACATCTAACGATGGAGTTATGGGTGTCTCCATTGGATCGCGCAATTTGGAAAGATTAACTATCCATATTTGAAAATGACGATCGAAGAGTTCCAATGTACCTTTGGGATATCGAAAGGTTTCTGAATTATGCAATTCTGTTGTCATTTTGAAGCTTGACAAGTTACCATTCCAATGACCTGAAATAGTCTAAATTCGACCTCTGAAGAGAGAGTTATGAGGGTTACTTTTGGACAAGGAGATGAAGGAAACATTCAGGACCGATAACTACGATCCCACTTACAGATGCCCAAATGGTCTCGGAATATGACGATTCCATAAGAATGAAGAGCACTAAAGTACCTTTAATGAAAAAAGACCCAATCGGACATCAAACGATGAAGTTATGGGAGTCTCCGTTGGATCGATGATTTGGAAAGATTAAAATCCATATTGCAAAATGACAATCGAAGAGTTCCAACTTGCTTTTAGGATCTTGAACTGTCTCTGAATTAACCAATTATCGTCCAATTTGTAATCTTGTCAAGTTACCATTCCAATGATCTCAAAATAGTTTAAATTCAAACTCTGAAGAGAGAGTTATGAGGGTTACCCTCAAACAAAGAGATTAAGGAAACATCCAAGACCGATGACTGATCCCACTTATGGATGCCCAAATGGTCTCGAATACGATGATTCCGATCGGGAATGAAAATGCACTAAATTACCTTTTTAGATGACCAAAATCATCCCAATCCCACATCAAACGATGGAGTTATGGGTTTCTTCGTTGGATCACGGGATTTGGAAAGATTAACAATCCATATAGAAAAAAGACGATCGAAGAGTTCCAACGTGCTTTTGGGATATCGAATTATCTCTGAATTAGGCAATTCTTGTCCCATTTTGAAGCTTGACAAGTTATCATCCCAATGAGCTAGAAATAGTCTAAATTTGTCCTCTGAAGAGAGAATAATGAGGGTTACTATTGGACAAGGAGATGAAGGAACACCTAGACCGATGACAGCGATCCCACTTACAGATGTCAAAATGGTCTCGGAATACGACGATTCTAGTAAGGACTGAAAGCGCACTTAAGTACCTTTCAGATGACCAAAAATCGACCAAATCTGACATCAAACAATGGAGTTATGGGCGTCTCCGTTGGATCGCGCGATTTGGAAAGATTAACTATCCATTTTATAAAATGAGGATCGAAGAGTTCCAATGTTCTTTTGAGATATCAAACGGTTTCTAAATTTAGCAATTCTATTACCTTTTTAAAGTTTGACAAGTTACCATTCCAATAACCTAAAATTGTCTAAATTCGACATCTTAAGAGAGAGTTATGAGGGTTACTATTGGACAAGGAGATAAAGAAAACATTCAGGACCGACGACTGCGATCCCACTTACGGATGCCCAAATGGTCTCGGAATATGACGTTTCCAAGCAGGAATGAAAGAGCACTAAAGCACCTTTCAGATGACCAAAAATCGACCCAATCCAACATCAAACGATGGAGTTATGGGTGTCTCCATTGGATGGCGCAATTTGGAAAGATTAACAATCTATATTGAAAAATGGTAATCGAGGAGTTCCAACGTGCTTTTGGGATATCTAATTGTCTCTGAATTAGGCATTTCTGGTCCCATTTGGAAGCTTGACAAGTTACCATTCCAATGAGCTAGAAATAGTCTAAATTCGTCCTATGAAGAGAGAGGAATGAGGCTTACTATTGGATAAGGAGATGAAGGATCATTCAAGACCGATGAATGCGATCCCACTTACAGATGCCAAAATGGTCTCGAAATATGATGATTGCATTCAGGAATGAAAGAGCAATAAAGTGCCTTTCAGATGACCAAAAATTGACCCAATCCGACATCTAACGATGGAGTTATGGGTGTCTCCATTGGATCGCGCAATTTGGAAAGATTAACTATCCATATTTGAAAATGACAATCGAAGAGTTCCAATGTACCTTTGGGATATCGAAAGGTTTCTGAATTATGCAATTCTGTTGTCATTTTGAAGCTTGACAAGTTACCATTCCAATGACCTGAAATAGTCTAAATTCGACCTCTGAAGAGAGAGTTATGAGGGTTACTTTTGGACAAGGAGATGAAGGAAACATTCAGGACCGATAACTACGATCCCACTTACAGATGCCCAAATGGTCTCGGAATATGACGATTCCATTTAAGAATGAAGGAGCACTAAAGTACCTTTCAGATGACCAAAAATTGACCCAATCGGAGAGTTCCAACTTGCTTTTAGGATCTTGAACTGTCTCTGAATTAACCAATTATCGTCCAATTTGTAATCTTGTCAAGTTACCATTCCAATGATCTCAAAATAGTTTAAATTCAAACTCTGAAGAGAGAGTTATGAGGGTTACCCTCAAACAAGGAGATTAAGGAAACATCCAAGACCGATGACTGCGATCCCACTTATGGATGCCCAAATGGTCTCGGAATCGATGATTCCAGTCAGGAATGCACTAAATTACCTTTCAGACGACCAAAACTCATCCCAATCCCACATCAAACGATGGAGTTATGGGTTTCTTCGTTGGATCACGCGATTTGGAAAGATTAACAATCCATACAGAAAAATGACGATCGAAGAGTTCCAACGTGCTTTTGGGATATCGAATTATCTCTGAATTAGGCAATTCTTGTCCCATTTTGAAGCTTGACAAGTTATCATCCCAATGAGCTAGAAATAGTCTAAATTTGTCCTCTGAAGAGAGAATAATGAGGGTTACTATTGGACAAGGAGATGAAGGAACACCTAGACCGATGACAGCGATCCCACTTACAGATGTCAAAATGGTCTCGGAATACGACGATTCTAGTAAGGAATGAAAGAGCACTTAAGTACCTTTCAGATGACCAAAAATCGACCAAATCCGACATCAAACAATGGAGTTATGGGCGTCTCCATTGGATCGCGCGATTTGGAAAGATTAACTATCCATTTTATAAAATGAGGATCGAAGAGTTCCAATGTTCTTTTGAGATATCAAACGGTTTCTAAATTTAGCAATTCTATTACCTTTTTAAAGCTTGACAAGTTACCATTCCAATAACCTAAAATTGTCTAAATTCGACCTCTTAAGAGAGAGTTATGAGGGTTACTATTGGACAAGGAGATAAAGAAAACATTCAGGACCGACGACTGCGATCCCACTTATGGATGCCCAAATGGTCTCGGAATACGACGTTTCCAAGCAAGAATGAAAGAGCACTAAAGCACCTTTCAGATGACCAAAAATTGACCCAATCCGACATCAAACGATGGAGTTATGAGTGCCTCCGTTGGATCGCGCGATTTGGAAAGATTAACTATCCATATTTGAAAATGACGATCGAAGAGTTCCAATGTACCTTTGGGATATCGAAAGGTTTCTGAATTATGCAATTCTGTTGTCATTTTGAAGCTTGACAAGTTACCATTCCAATGACCTGAAATAGTCTAAATTCGACCTCTGAAGAGAGAGTTATGAGGGTTACTTTTGGACAAGGAGATGAAGGAAACATTCAGGACTGACAACTACGATCCCACTTACAGATGCCCAAATGGTCTCAGAATATGATGATTCCATTTAAGAATGAAAGAGCACTAAAGTACCTTTCAAATGACCAAAAATTGACCCAATCGGACATCAAACGATGAAGTTATGGGAGTCTCCATTGGATCGCTCGATTTGGAAAGATTAAAATCCATATTGCAAAATGACGATCGAAGAGTTCCAACTTGCTTTTAGGATATTGAACTGTCTCTGAATTAACCAATTCTCGTCCAATTTGTAATCTTGTTAAGTTACCATTCCAATGAGCTCAAAAGAGTTTAAATTCAAACTCTGAAGAGAGAGTTATGAGGGTTACCCTCGAACAAGGAGATTAAGGAAACATCCAAGACCGACGACTGCGATCCCACTTATGGATGCCGAAATGGTCTTGGAATATGATGATTCCAGTCAAGAATGCACTAAATTACCTTTCAAATGACTAAAAATCGACCTAATCCCACATCAAATGATGGAGTTATGGGTGTCTTCGTTGGATCACGCGATTTGGAAAGATTAACAATCCATATAGAAAAATGACGATCGAATAGTTCCAACGTGCTTTTAGGATATTGAATTATCTCTGAATTAGGCAATTCTTGTCCCATTTTGAAGCTTGACAAGTTACCATCCCAATGAGCTAGAAATAGTCTAAATTCGTCCTCTGAAGAGAGAATAATGAGGGTTACTATTGGACAAGGAGATGAAGGAACATTCAAGACCGATGACAGTGATCCCACTTACAGATGTCAAAATGGTCTCAGAATACGACGATTTTAGTAAGGAATGAAAGAGCACTTAAGTACCTTTCAGATGACCAAAAATCGACCCAATTCGACATCAAACAATGGAGTTAAGGGCGTCTCCGTTGGATCGCGCGATTTGGAAAGATTAACTATCCATTTTAAAAATGAGGATCAAAGAGTTCCAATGTACTTTTGAGATATCGAATGATTTCTAAATTTAGCAATTCTATTGCCTTTTTGAAGCATGACAAGTTACCATTCCAATAACCTGAAATAGTCTAAATTTGACCTCTTAAGAGAGAGTTATGAGGGTTACTATTGGACAAGGAGATAAAGAAAACATTCAGGACCGATGACTGCGATCCCACTTACGGATGCCCAAATGGTCTCGGAATACGACGTTTCCAAGCAGGAATGAAAGAGCACTAAAGCACCTTTCAGATGACCAAAAATCGACCCAATCTGACATCAAACGATGGAGTTATGAGTGTCTCCGTTAGATCGCGCGATTTGGAAAGATTAACTATCTATATTTGAAAATGACGGTCGAAGAGTTCCAATGTACCTTTGGGATGTCAAAAGGTTTCTGAATTATGTAATTCTATTGTCATTTTGAAGCTTGACAAGTTACCATTCCAATGACCTGAATTAGTCTAAATTCGACCTCCGAGGAGAGAGTTATGAGGGTTACTTTTGGACAAGGAGATGAAGGAAACATTCAGGACTTACAACTACGATCCCACTTACAGATGCCCAAATGGTCTCAGAATATGATGATTCCATTTAAGAATGAAGGAGCACTAAAGTACCTTTCAAATGACCAAAAATCGACCCAATCGGACATCAAACGATGAAGTTATATGGTAGTCTCCGTTGGATCGCTCGATTTGGAAAGATTAATATCCATATTTCAAAATGATGATCGAAGAGTTCCAACTTGCTTTTAGGATATTGAACTGTCTCTGAATTAACCAATTCTTGTCCATTTTGTAATCTTGTTAAGTTACCATTCCAATGATCTCAAAATAGTTTAAATTCAAACTCTGAATAGAGAGTTATGAGGGTTACCCTCGAACAAGGAGAATAAGGAAACATCCAGGACCGACGACTGCGATCCCACTTATGGATGCCCAAATGGTCTCGGAATATGACGATTCCAATCGGGAATGCACTAAATTACCTTTCAGATGACCAAAAATGGACCCAATCCCACATCAAACGATGGAGTTATGGGTGTCTTCGTTGGATCACGCGATTTGGAAAGATTAACTATCCATACAGAAAAATGATGATCGAAGAGTTCCAACGTGCTTTTGGGATATCGAATTATCTTTGAATTAGGCAATTCTTGTCCCATTTTGAAGCTTGACAAGTTATCATCCTAATGAGCTAGAAATAGTCTAAATTCGTCCTCTGAAGAGAGAATAATGAGGGTTACTATTGGACAAGGAGATGAAGGAACATTTAAGACCGATGACAGTGATCCCACTTACAGATGTCAAAATGGTCTCGGAATACGACGATTCTAGTAAGGAATGAAAGAGCACTTAAGAACCTTTCAGATGACCAAAAATCGACCCAATCCGACATCAAACAATGGAGTTATGAGTGTCTCTGTTGGATCGCGCAATTTGGAAAGATTAACAATCTATATTGAAAAATGGTGATCGAGGAGTTCCAACGTGCTTTTGGGATATCTAATTCTCTCTGAATTAGGCAATTCTTGTCCCATTTTTAAGCTTGACAAGTTATCATCCCAATGAGCTAGAAATAGTCTAAATTCGTCCTCTGAAGAGAGAATAATGAGGGTTACTATTGGACAAGGAGATGAAGGAACATTCAAGACCGATGACAGCGATCCCACTTACAGATGTCAAAATGGTCTCGGAATATGACAATTCTAGTATGGAATGAAAGAGCACTTAAGTACCTTTCAGATGACCAAAAATTGACCTAATCTAACATCAAACAATGTAGTTATGGGCGTCTCCGTTGGATCGCGCGATTTGGAAAGATTAACTATCCATTTTAAAAAATGAGGATCAAAGAGTTCCAATGTACTTTTGAGATATCAAACGGTTTCTAAATTTAGCAATTCTATTACCTTTTTAAAACTTGACAAGTTACCATTCCAATAACCTAAAATTGTCTAAATTCGACCTCTTAAGAGAGAGTTATGAGGGTTACTATTGGACAAGGAGATAAAGAAAACATTCAGGACCGACGACTGCGATCCCACTTATGGATGCCCAAATGGTCTCGGAATACGAAGTTTCCAAGCAAGAATGAAAGAGCACTAAAGCACCTTTCAGATGACCAAAAATTGACCCAATCCGACATCAAACGATGGAGTTATGAGTGCCTCCGTTGATCGCGCGATTTGGAAAGATTAACTATCCATATTTGAAAATGACGATTGAAGAGTTCCAATGTACCTTTGGAATATCGAAAAGTTTCTGAATTATGCAATTCTGTTGTCATTTTGAAGCTTGACAAGTTACCATTCCAATGACCTGAAATAGTCTAAATTCGACCTCTGAAGAGAGAGTTATGAGGGTTACTTTTGAACAAGGAGATGAAGGAAACATTCAGGACTGACAACTATGATCCCACTTACAGATGCCCAAATGGTCTCGGAATATGACGATTCCATTTAAGAATGAAAGAGCACTAAAGTACCTTTCAAATGACCAAAAATCAACCCAATCGGACATCAAACGATGAAGTTATGGGAGTCTACATTGGATCGCTCGATTTGGAAAGATTAAAATCCATATTGCAAAATGACGATCGAAGAGTTCCAACTTGCTTTTAGGATATTGAACTGTCTCTGAATTAACCAATTCTCGTCGAATTTGTAATCTTGTCAAGTTACCATTCCAATGAGCTTAAAATAGTTTAAATTCAAACTCTGAGGAGAGAGTTATGAGTGTTACCCTCGAACAAGGACATTAAGGAAACATCCAGGACCGACGACTGCGATCCCACTTATGGATGCCCAAATGGTCTTGGAATACGATAATTCCAGTCAGGAATGCACTAAATTACCTTTCAGACAACCAAAACTCGACCCAATCCCACATCAAACGATGGAGTTATGGGTTTCTTCGTTGGATCACGCGATTTGGAAAGATTAACAATCCATACAGAAAAATGACGATCGAAGAGTTCCAACGTGCTTTTGGGATATCGAATTATCTCTGAATTAGGCAATTCTTGTCCCATTTTGAAGCTTGACAAGTTATCATCCCAATGAGCTAAAAATAATCTAAATTTGTCCTCTGAAGAGAGAATAATGAGGGCTACTATTGGACAAGGAGATGAAGGAACATTCAAGACCGATGACAGTGATCCCACTTACAAATGTCAAAATGGTCTCGGAATACGACGATTCTAGTAAGGAATGAAAGAGCACTTAAGTACCTTTCAGATGACCAAAAATTGACCCAATCCGACATCAAACAATGGAGTTATGGGTGTCTCCGTTGGATCGCGCGATTTGGAAAGATTAACTATCCATTTTAAAAAATGAGGATGAAAGAGTTCCAATGTACTTTTGAGATATCGAACGGTTTCTAAATTTAGCAATTCTATTGCCTTTTTTAAGCTTGACAAGTTACCATTCCAATAACCTGAAATAGTCTAAATTCGACCTCTGAACAGAGAGTTATGAGGGTTACTTTTGGACAAGGAGATGAAGGAAACATTCAGGACCGACAACTACGATCCCACTTAAAAATGCCCAAATGGTATCGGAATATGATGATTCCATTTAAGAATGAAGGAGCACTAAAGTACCTTTCAGATGACCAAAAATCGACCCAATCGGACATCAAACAATGAAGTTATGGGAGTCTCCGTTGGATTGCTCGATTTGGAAAGATTAAAATCCATATTGCAAAATGACGATCGAAGAGTTCCAACTTGCTTTTAGGATACTGAACTGTCTCTGAATTAACCAATTATCGTCCAATTTGTAATCTTGTCAAGTTACCATTCCAATGAGCTCAAAATAGTTTAAATTCAAACTCTGAAGAGAGAGTTATGAGGGTTACCCTCGAACAAGGAGATTAAGGAAACATCCAGGACCGACGACTGCGATCCCACTTATGGATGCCCAAATGGTCTCTGAATACGACGATTCCAGTCAGGAATGCACTAAATTACCTTTCAGACGACCAAAACTCGACCCAATTCCACATCAAACGATGGAGTTATGGGTTTCTTCATTGGATCACGCGATTTGGAAAGATTAACAGTCCATACAGAAAAATGACGATCGAAGAGTTCCAACGTGCTTTTGGGATATCGAATTATCTCTGAATTAGGCAATTCTTGTCTCATTTTGAGGCTTGACAAGTTATCATCCCAATGAGCTAGAAATAGTCTAAATTCGTCCTCTGAAGAGAGAATAATGAAGGTTACTATTGGACAAGGAGATGAAGGAACATTCAAGACCGATGACAGCGATCCCACTTACAGATGTCAAAATGGTCTCGGAATACGATGATTCTAGAAAGGGATGAAAGACCACTTAAGCACCTTTCAGATGACCAAAAATAGACCCAATCTGACATCAAACAATGGAGTTGTGGGCGTCTCCGTTGGATCCCGCGATTTGGAAAGATTGACAATCCATTTTAAAAAATGTGGATGAAAGAGTTCCAATGTACTTTTGAGATATCGAACGGTTTCTAAATTTAGCAATTCTATTGCCTTTTTTAAGCTTGACAAGTTACCATTCCAATAATCTGAAATAGTCTAAATTCGACCACTTAAGAGAGAGTTATGAGGGTTACTATTGGACAAGGAGATGAAGGAAACATTCAGGACCAACAACTACGATCCCACTTACAAATGCCCAAATGGTCTCGGAATATGACGATTCCATTTAAGAATGAAGGAGCACTAAAGTACCTTTCAGATGACCAAAAATCGACCCGATCGGACATTAAACGATGAAGTTAGGGAGTCTCCATTGGATCGCTCGATTTGGAAAGATTAAAATCCATATTGCAAAATGACGATCGAAGAGTTCCAACTTGCTTTTAGGATATTGAACTATCTCTGAATTAACCAATTCTTGTCCAATTTGTAATCTTGTCAAGTTACCATTCCAATGAGCTCAAAATAGTTTAAATTCAAACTCTGAAGAGATAGTTATGAGGGTTACCCTCAAACAAAGAGATTAAGGAAACATCCAGGACCGACGACTGCGATCCCACTTATGGATACACAAATGGTCTCGGAATAAGACGATTCCAGTCAGGAATGCACTAAATTACCTTTCAGATGACCAAAAATTGTCCCAATCCCACATCAAACGATGGAGTTGTGGGTGTCTTCGTTGGATCACGCGATTTGGAAAGATTAACAATCCATATAGAAAAATGACGATCGAAGAGTTCCAACGTGCTTTTGGGATATCGATCTTCGAATTAGGCAATTCTTGTCCCATTTTGAAGCTTGACAAGTTATCATCCCAATGAGCTAGAAATAGTCTAAATTCATCCTCTGAAGAGAGAGTTATGAGGGTTACTATTGGACAAGGAGATAAAGAAAATATTCAGGACCGATGATTACGATCACACTTACGGATGCCCAAATGGTCTCGGAATACGACATTTCCATGCAGGAATGAAAGAGCACTAAAGCACCTTTCAGATGACCCAAAATCGACCCAATCCGACATCAAACGATGGAGTTATGAGTGTCTCCATTGGATCGCGCGATTTGGAAAGATTAACTATCCATATTTGAAAATGACGATTGAAGAGTTCCAATGTACCTTTGGGATATTGAAAGGTTTCTGAATTATGCAATTCTGTTGTCATTTTGAAGCTTAACAAGTTACCATTCTAATAACCTGAAATAGTCTAAATTCGACCTCTTAAGAGAGAGTTATGAGGGTTACTATTGGACAAGGAAATAAAGAAAACATTCTGGTCTAATGACTGCGATCCCACTTACGGATGCCCAAATGGTCTTGGAATACGACGTTTCCAAGCAGGAATGAAAGAGCACTAAAGTACCTTTCAGATGACCAAAAATCGACCCAATCCGACATCAAACGATGGAGTTATGAGTGTCGCCGTTGGATCGCGCGATTTGGAAAGATTAACTATTGTTTCGACAAGAAAACAAAATGTGTTTGATTTGGGGGATTTATTCAATGAAAACAAAGAAAGAACAAAAGAACATTGATCACATTTATTCTGAGTTCATTTACATCCTCTAATTCCCTTGATTCTAAAAATAAAGTACAATCAATCAAAGTAGACAAGATGGTCTTATGGAAATTTTGGCAGCATTCCGGCGCCTGTTTCGGTCATCTCCTCATACTTAGGAGGAATTGTTGAATATCTCTTCTGCTCATTCCAATCCTTCAAACTTTAAATAGAATGAGCTTGGACACTTCATTCATTTCAGCAACATGACGGAGCAGCATGACGGCCTTTAGCCATTTTAGCGAAGAGAATGACCCATTCATTTGCTGATTTGGCAAGGTCGGTCGGTTAGCGTGGTCCTACAAGCAAACCTTATCGCTTGCGCGGGTCCGTGCAAACTACAGGAGCCCAATGCTCCTACCTTCGATCTTTTTCTTCACTCATCTTTCACTCCAAAATCTTCAAACCCCTTTTGAGAGAGAGAGCGGGGTATTTATAGGCATTTCGCAGGTGTAAAACTCCGACTTGGGTGATGTGGGACAAAATAACTCACTGTTACATGCTTTGCGCGGACACACGCAAACTGTCTTAAAAGACACCTCTCTTTCTTCTTTTTTTAATATTTTGCTTTCCAATCTTCTTCTGCTTCAATCCCTTCCTCACTTTCTCATGCCTTAACAGATACCCTTGAGCTGGAACTTTACCAAAATACCTAAACTACCCTTTGAGCTAGAACTTTACCAAAATACCTAAACTACCCTTTGAGCTGGAACTTTACCAAAATACCTAAACTACCCTTTGAGCTGGAACTTTATCAAAATACCTAAACTACCCTTTGAGCTGGAACTTTATCAAAATACCTAAACTACCCTTTGAGCTGGAACTTAAACAAAATACCTAAACTACCCTTTGAGCTGGAACTTTACCAAAATACCTAAACTACCCTTTGAGCTAAAACTTTACCAAAATACCTAAACTACCCTTTGAGCTGATCAGCACCCTGGAATTCTTTGACCACTGCAATGAGATATTTTTTATGCCTCAACAGATGCCCCCTCGATCCTTCTTTGATTAATCCTTGAAATCAAATGGAGGATCGATCTTTCTCCGCCTGGAGAATCTTGATTGAACTGCAACTGAGGAATGATTGGATGATCAAGTTTGCATGGAAGACTGGATGATAATCTTTGACCAAAAATCAAATGATTGCGTTTAATCAGAAGACTGGAATGCTCGCGCTCGACCGGAAGATTTGAATGCTCATATATTGACCAGAAGATTTGATGATTGTGCTCGACTAGAAGACTTGATTGATTGTGCTCGAACAAAAAACTTGACTGATTACGTTCAAACGGAAGACTTGACTGATTGTGCTTGAACAGAAGATTTGAATGATGGCGCTCGAATAGAAGACTGGAATGATGGCGCTCGAATAGAAGACTGGAATGCCCTCAGCCAATAGTGTTGAGCGAATGCTTCAGTAGAAAAGATGAGATTCAATTTCATTGAAACTCATCTCTGCAACAATTGTGACGACTTTGTCTTTGAGCAACTTGACTAGAGAACTATCTTTCAACACTGCTGCTGCTGCAATAGTCTCTTTGATCAACTCCAGTAACTTTTTCCTTTAACTCTGCAATGGTCACTTTAATCAACTCCGTTGCTCCTACCGCAGCAACCCTTTTTGATTATTTCCTTTATTCATGATCTGCATAATCCGATTTTTTGAATGATAGTCTTTCCTGCCAAATTAGTTGAAATTAGTATCTCAAGACATTATAATTTTTTAATTCAACTTTATGAAGCATTGATAATTTTTGAAATTTATATTGAAAACTTCTCTTCTCTTTTAGGCCAATTGTGATATTCGCTCTTGTCATCGTGCTTCGCATTGCATTCTTTGCTCATTAAATCGTGCTTTTGGAGACATCGTTTCCAGCTCCAACGGTTCAATTGCTGAATTTTTTGTCGAGTCTTTTCTAGTTTGTGTTTCTTTAGCATTTCTTCATAGACTTTTCCTTGGATCTTTGTTGATTCTGAAAAATTGAAAAATAGACAAGACTTCTTTCAATTTTCATTTAGCAACTTTTCAAAGGTTATAGAAATTACTGATGATGATTCCGTTTGCTCTGCCTCCATCAGATCTGGTACTTAGAGGCTTATAATATCGCTGTTAGAACAATGAGGAGTTATGGCATCGGATTATATAACTCCCGACATATGAATTCCTCCATATTGCATAAGAGATTATCAGAAAGACCAAGGTATAGATTACTTTGAAGACCAAGTCATAGATAACTTTGAAGACCAAGTCATAGATAACTTTGAAGACCAAGGCATAAATAACTTTGAAGACCAAGGCATAAATTCTGCCCCCTTTCTCGGTCAATGTTGCATAAAAATTTCTTCAGTAGATAATACTTCCAGAGTAAAGCCTGCCGATGCCTTTGAAGGATGGATAATCTTTGTTGTTCTTTTAACGAATCTAAAGAGTATATCTTGAACCTTTTAGATTGGCCGGAAGAAAATGATAATTTCTTCACTAGTTTATTCTCTGCCCCCTTTGAGAGTTTTGTGCGATAATATTCCCTTATATCAAGAAGGCAAGAGATAAAAAAAAAACCTTACAGCTCTTGTCATCAGAACAAATATATTGCAATTGAAGACTAATAATTGACTTTGAAGATTTGAACTCTTAAGTAGATAATGGCCAATATCTTAAAGGCATTTTTTTTGTTGCTGCAATTTGAACTTGATTCAAGAGAAATGAATTTTTTGCACATATTGTTTACTCAATACTTAGGATTTTCATCAGGCAATTGTATACTTGAGCATATCTAATTTGAAATGTGTATTTGCAGCATTTTAAATGCTAAACTTAATTTATGCTTTTTGAGCAGTGGTGCTAATGCACTTTGACTGGCCATACTTTGACTTGGACAAGACTGACCTTGACCTGACTAAACTTGACTAAACCAGACTTGACTTGACTCGACCAGACTTGACTAGTCTAGATTAAACTAGACCGGACTGAACTTGACTGACACTTACACACAGTTTAAGCTCTTAAGTAGTTGGAGCAATCACGGCCGTGAATTTAATGGGATTTACGCACAGGGTAGCCACGGTAACTCTCTAGAGTTCGCAGGGCTTAACCAGGCTACCTTTGACCAAACCTCGGGCCGCCAGTCCATCAATGAGAGGTCATCCTGCTTCAGAGGCCTTCATGAGTTACTACCAGAAACAAGACCGGGATATGGATTTTCAATGGGTACCAAATCCATGGTTGTCAGTCCATCAATGAGAGGTCATCCTTCTTCAGAGGCCTTCATGAGTTACTACTGAAATCAAACCAGGGATCTGGGGAGTCATCCTGCTTCAGAGACTCACTTTTTCTTCGTCTGCAAGGTCGGACCCATTCTCGGGAGGGCATTTTTCTCCATTCCCCGAGACGTTGTCGGAAGCTATACAGACGGCATGGGTCTTATGTGACTGCTTCGTCAAATGCCGTAAATATTTATTAGAGATAGGCCATATGTGACTGCTTCGTCAACTGCCTTAAATGTTTATTAGAGATAGACCTTATGTGACTGCTTCGTCAACTGCCTTAAATGATCATGGATTTATGTGTAGCCGGTCGTATAGACTTGGCTAGGCTGCTGAATCAATAATTGATATTTCGTTGCCGCTGATAATGTTCTGGGAACATTTTATTGTGTTTGAAATAGTGTATCAGCTTAGCGATAATAGCAATTTTGATAAGCGATTGATGACAACAGCCATAGTTGTTAATTTTACGATAATCATTGGTACTTACTAGCGAAAATTTTCTTCGGTGTTGGCGATAATTGTCAACGCTTTAACAACAATCTTCAACGCTTGGTAGCGATCATTGTTTCGACAAGGAAACAAAAGTATTTGATTTGGGAGAATCATCTTATTTAAACATAACAATGAAATAATTACAAAGACAATCATCACATTTTATTGATTCTGAATTCATTTACATCCTCTGGTATCCCTTGATTCTAAGATAGCTTACAAAGAACTCATTACAAATGTTAAATATTATAGCTAAATATAATTTCAGTAAAGATAACGGCAATGATGTCAATCATCTCCTATGACTTAGGAGGAATAGACAAGTCGTTCAACAGTCTTCAAGAGAATGGAAATTCCGGCAGCATTTCAGTACTATTTTGGTCATCTCCTGAAACTTAGGAGGAATACGTTTCTTCATCGATGACTCTTCTTTCTTGAACAAGAAGAACTCAAGACCAAGATTCAAACCATTCCGGCAGCATTTCCGCCTATTGTTGTCAAAATCGTCAACAATAGGTTTTTGCGCTGGTCCACAGAACGATATGTTTTGCTGGTCCGCGCAAACCATAAATGCCTTCGTTGCTTTTTGCATACTGGCCGTCGCAAACTTCCAGGAGTCAATACTCCTTTGCGCGGATCAAAGTGCAGGAGTCCAATACTCCGCACCTTCTGTCTTCTCTTTCGTCCTTGCTTCACTTCTGAAATCTTCCAACCCCTTTTGAGAGAAGGAATGGGGTATTTATAGACATTTTCACCAGTGAAAATCTCAGATCTGGTCGATGTGGGACAAAATAACATCTTCCAACTATTTTTACCACAGGATTATAGACTTTGCGCGACCCCGCGCAAACGATATACTTTGCGCGGTCTCGCGCAAACCCTTCAATCTCGCGCAAAGTCTCTTCTGTCCAATCCGCGCAAACTCTTCACTTTGCGCGGTCTTTGTGTAACTCATTCACTTTGCGCGACCTCGCGCAAAGTGGTCTTGAAGCTGTTTTCTTTCTCTTCAAAGTGATTTCTTGATTTTTTCTTCTTTTCTCCCTTGCTTATTTTATGCCTCAACAGATGCCCCCTTGATCCGTTCTTTTGTTTGTTCGAAAATCAAAGAAAAGGATCAAACCATTCTTTTTCTTCAAGGTTTGCGCGACTCGCAGAAAGTCCTACCCGAGTACCGTACTCGGCCATAAAGCCTATAAATAGTCCAATGACTTAGTCATTTTCACGAACTTCCTCTCTGCACACTCGCTCTGGCGATTTTATTCACAAGCAAACCTCGATTTTGCGCGACTACAAGAAAGCATTTCACTTTTGCGCGAACTTTCTGAATTTCGAGATTTCCGCGCAAAACCCTTGACTTTGCGCGACCTCGCGCAAAGTACTCTGTACTTAGAGAATTTTCGAACTTTTGCAACACTTAGCCATTTTCTGACTTCCATCATCTGTCTTTCTTTATGGCTCGAATTAAACAAACTGCTCGTCTGGTGTCTCCTTCAAACTCACCTTCCTCTGATCAACCACCTGCTAAGAGAATGAAGACCACTTCCAGAAATCCAGCTTACTTCAAAGAACCCGTTCTCCCTACTTTCGACTTCTCCGATCGCATTAAGTCTTTACCCTCTCCTATTCATAGATCCATTGCTTTGGGAGATATTAAATGCCCTCCAAAACATGGGAGAGAGTACGACTGGGATGAGTGGCTTAAGACCACAGCCCACATCCGTACCGATAGTGAGAGGCCACCTGTCCGAGAGGATACTCCTCCACCTTCCCGTCCGAAGAAGACTCGCCGCAACAAGGCGAAGGAATTTGAAGAAAAGATCAAGGAACACAAGAAGAAGCGACTTCAAAACTCCTGGGATTCGGTCCGAGTTGTTGAAGGGGTCATGAAGTTCGACAACCCTCACTCAGAGGGTATGACCATCATTCCCATCAAGGTGTATCGCCATCAGTCTATGCTGGACTGTGAACCCAAAGATTGTGTTCATGGCGAAAGACTGATGTATACTGAATCATGGGCCACAAGAGAGCCCCGAATTCTAGAAGGCATTATTCAAGCTCAAAAGCCACGACAGAATGTCGGAGAAGCTCGCCCCATGATTTTCCTGACTCCCTTCCACAGTCCTCATGATCTCTTTCCTTCTCATTTCTATGAGACAGTGAGACAGCGTTTCAGAGATCGAGAGCAACTCTGGGGCCAAGCAGAGTTCCGCATCAGAGGCCTGCTAATTGCTCGTCGCTATTACTCTGAATGGGCGGAGGCTATTTTGCTGAAACATACAAGTACTCTTGCAAAGATAGGCCTATATGATGCAATAGAAGTAACTTCAAAATACTTCTATCGGGAACCCAACGTTCTGAAAGGCTTCCTTGAATATTGGTCGCCTACAACCAACTCCTTTCATCTTCCTTACGGCGAGATGAGCATATCTCTTTGGGACCTTCATCGTATAGCTGGTCTCACAATAACGGGGAAATTCTACGATGAATTCATTCCTACCAACAGAGAGTTGGCCTTTGTATCTTTTCCGGATCGCAAGCCCTCCATATCCGAGACTACTATAGAGCTATTTAAAGAGATGAGCAAATTCCCCAATATCCACAAAATTCCCCCTCTTCAATGGCTGGCCCATTTTTCTAGGGGTTTAAGGTATTTATCAATCTGATAATTGATCTTCTTCTTTGTATTCTTCAGCCATTTCTGCATATTAACCTCTTCATTTTTATTTCTTTTGAAGGTTTCGCGACTGCAATTCCAAAGAACTGACAAAGCTTCGGGATGCAGTACGAGGAAAACCAGAATATAGCTCTTTCGGAGAGCTTGCAGCATTTCTGGCCTATTGGCTAAGCTTAGTCGTTTTGCCCAGCTCTAAATGGGCAGATGCTATCCGTCCGAGTGTTTTTGTTGTGGCCGGTGCTTTAGCAGAAGGACATAAATACTCTCTCGCTCCTCCAGTACTATGTTCTATCTACCGGGCCCTTGGAGAAATAGCGACTCATATAAAAGACCCCATTCTGGGAACTTCGTCTGCACATACTTCTTGGCACTACTTTACAGGCTGGCTTGGAGTCTACTTCCCTTGGACTTTCGAGGTTTCAGAGCAAGCATATTCTCATCCTTCTCACCTTCCACTCTGGTTCTTCCAACAGAGGGCAATGGCTAGAAGAGCATATGAATGGGTCATAAATAAGATTCGAGATGATGATCAGATAAACTTCTTTCAGTTCCGCCTTTATCGCTATCCTGCAGACACAGACATGGTGGACGACGAAACTCTTACTGCAGCAGAGAGGGCTTTCTTCTTTTCTATTCGCTCATGCAGTTTGCCTCTGCGGGAAGGGACAGAATTCTGGAGAGAACCTTACTACCCAAGTCGCTTTGCTCGTCAATTCGGTTATGATCAAACCGTTCCTCAAGACTGCGGGCTTGTTACCAGACAAATGCGCTGCTATGGAACTGGTCCTCTTAACTGGGCCATGATATGGAAACAATTGCTGAATAGCTGTGTTGGCTCCTCCTTCATAATTCCGAGTTGTGATCGCATAGTCCGTACATCATATAGCTGGATGCGATGGTGGGATCATCAATCATACCTGGTCAATAAATGCCTGCCTGTAGACTCTTCCATCTTTCTTCATCCTCCCAGGCTGAAGGGCAGAAATTTAGAGAGCGGGATTGGCTATATTCCGGAGAGGAGCCATGCATCTCATCCAGGAGAGATTTGCAGAAAGATATCTTTAGAAGATCCCATCCGTGAAATCAAGCCCATCAACACTTTGGATGGCTGGTTTGCCCACGGAGTTCTAAGAGAATTTGAGAAGTCTCGTCGGGACTCTTTAAATCAAGGTGTGGATGATGCTGCAGGTACATCTTCCCCAATTCCCGCAGAGACCGTGGCGGTTCAAGAGGGACCAGCCATTGGTACTTCAATATCTCCTCCGCAACCCATTGGTCCTAGTCCATCTTCTCCGATGACTAGATCAAGAACACGTTTGCAATCATCGTCTCCTATCCTTTCGGAAAAGATCGGCCAAGCATCGGCTTCCCCTTCAGTTCAAGAGCTTGCACCGGAGAGCAGTCGACCCGTTTCTTATAAAGGGAAGCAAGTTATCGTTGAAGAAGCTGACGAAGAAATTTTGGGAGACGAAAGTTCTACTTCATCATCAGGTTCAACCGAATCTTCGCAGGATGAAGATAGCGGAGATAATGATAATGGCGGAGATAAAGATGATGACTTTGAAGAAGGAGAAGTTGATATTGGCGAAGAAGAAGAAACAGCTGCGAAAGAAGTTGAGATAGCATCTTCCCCTGCAACTGCTAAAACTCCCTCTAACATTAATATCCCTGCTAAATCTCCTGTAGCTGAGGAAGATGAAGAGGAGCCTTTAGATTATGGAGAATACGGATATTCACCAGGTAAAGGAAAATTTTTTCATATAAATATTTTGATTTATATTTTAACAACTATTATTTATCCAAAATTATTGCATCTCCCTTTTTTAGGTGTCCAAGTTGCAGAAGTAGGTGTCATCTCTCCAAGGGTCCCTCTTGTAATATCTTCACCGAGAGCATCTCAGAGTCTCGTTGGTAGTACCAAGAGTAGTTGCTCGTGAGATTATATTTTCTACAGAAACCTGATTTGCCAACTCCAGCCACAAGAGATTCTAGTACAGAGGCTAGAGCACCATCTTTCGCTGATATGGTGGGACTTGGCCCTTCCATAGCTCCAAGAGTTTCTCCTTCTGTTAGTTGTGTCCCAGTGACAGGTATATATATATGTGCGCTGCTTATCTTCATTCAAGACTATATATATTTCATAATAATATATTGAATATTCTTCTTCTTTTGCTTATAGGAACTTATCCCCGTAGCTGTGCGGCTAGTTCTGATTCTGAACCACTACTTATGAACTATCATCCTTTGCAAAGATTCCTGCTCACAAAATGCTGATGGTGAAACATTCTCTGTTAGCAATAATCCATATCTTCAGAAATCCTGATCAGTGGTCGGACTTGGATGTTGCTATAGAAATTTTGGAAAGCTCTGCTAAGATGGCCAGAATCGACATATCTCCCTTACGGGATTCACTCTTCAAATTTCGTGATTCTGTAATTTCTTTAGCTTCAGTGGAAAATATCACTATTGCGCCTGAGATTTTAGAATACAGAAAGCTGCTGGCTCTTTCTCAAGAACAAGTCTCTTTAACAGCTTCTTCAATTTCCAATTTTGAACAAGAGCGTATGATTCTTCAAGATCAATTAAAGATTCATGTTGATGAAAGCATAACTATCCAAGATCGCATTGCAGCTTTGAAGGAAGAAATCTCTCAGCTGGAGAGAAAGAATCATGAGCAAGCTTTAATCATTCAAGAGGTTGAAGAGAAGATGCGAGTGAATGCCAAGTCTATTGATACTGAAAAATCTGCACAACTTCAGAATCAAGAAATGGTTGTTTCTTTGGAGAACAAGCTTGCTGGCGTTCCTGATCAGGCGAAACTTATTCTTGAAGAAAAATCTCGACACAATGCAGCTCAAGCACAATTAAAAGAAGATTTGCTCAAATATTCAGAAGCAATGGGGATCACAGAGAATCTTTGAATCATGTAACATGTGATATTTGCTTTTTGTGTTTCTCGGATGTAATTTATTTTGCTTGACATCTATTTCATGAGATTATTTTGGGGATGTTTTTATGATGGTATTTTCTATCTTGCATATTGATGATATTTATACTAATATTATCGTATTATATTTATATAATAATTTTTTATTTTTTATTTTTTTTTTTATTATTTTATCTATTATATTTTTTATTCTTATTAATATTATCAAGTTATATTTATTCTTTATATAATAATTTTCATTACACATTTATAATTTTTAAACCTTTTATGCTTTGTTAGTAAGGGATTCTCTAGGTGAGTATTTAAATTGGCGGTACTAAGTTTCAATTCAATTAGCCACACGCAGTTTATGCTCATGAGTAGTGGAGCGTGCGCACACACACAGTTTAAGCTCGTGAGTAGTGGAGCATTTATGGGTCTTATGTGATGGCCACTGTAACTCTCTAGAGTTCGCTTTTGGGCTTCTCACTGCCTTGAGCTCACGGTCACGGCCCATCGAGGGGCCCATTGACGCCACCGGACGGTGAACCGTTGGATTTACGCGTTGTGGTTGGCCACGGTAACTCTCAGAGTTCGCAGGCTCGCAAGGCTACCTTTGGGCACCAAATCTAGGGTCGCCAGTCCATCAATGAGTAGGTTTAAGCCCTTCCTCACGAGTTACTACTGAAATCAAACCCTAGACCTGGAGGGTCTTACGCACGGTTGGCATAAAGCTCGCACTGCGGCCCCTGTTTTTCGTCGTCGCAAGGTCGAGCCCATTCACAGGAGGGCATTTTCATCCGTTCCCCGTATGCCGCGGAAGCTATACAGACGGCATGGGAATTACGGTGACTAGTCTTCGCGGATTTATGGCCTTTTTAGACTTTGAATCCTTGACTTCGTCAGCTACCCGCATGGGTGCGCACGATGGTCTTCGCGGGCTTTTTAGGGCCACTGACTCCTCGCCGCTGCCCGAATGGCGATCTTCATGGGTCTTACGTATAGTTGGCCGGCTCATTTTTAGAGCTTGATCCTTTGAGAGCATTTTTTTTTTTTTTTTTTTTTTTTTTTTTTTTTGAGAGCTTGATCTTTTTGATTTTGCTCAATTTTGCTCTTTGGGATTTTGGCTTGGCTATACTGCCTCTTTGATTGATATTGATATATCCTTGCCTTGTAAGGCGATTTATCTTCAAGAAAGTCCGTGCCTTGTGAGGCGATGATATTTATCTTCAAGAAAATCCATGCCTTATGAGGCGATGATATTTATCTTCAAGAAAATCCGTGCCTTATGAGGCGATGATATTTATCTTCAAGAAAATCCATCATTTGCAAATATCTTCAAGTAGATTTTTGAGGCAATATCTTCAAGAAGATCCATGCCTTATGAAGGCATATAATATGATCACATTTACAAATATGGTAGATCCATGTATAGTAGGCTTAATATATTTCAAGCATATTCAAGAAGATCCATGCCTTGTAAGGCAATAATATTCTTAGCTTAGATAATATCTTCAAGAGAATCTTCAAGAATTTGTGCCTTGTAAGGCAATATAACTTTTGCCAATATCTTCTTTGATGATGATGATGATCATATATATATATTTTCCAGATTTGCTGCTTTGATAATTGATATGCTTGTAAATCTCTTCTTTACAGCTTCTTTTATTGCTATGTAGCATATAGACATGATTTTATTCATTTTGCCCCCTTTTGATACAGAATCATTATGCTGATAATATTCTGGGTCAAAATCCACATCTCTATCTTTAGGGATAATATCTTTTGATGAAACGGGCGTTGACAAGTACACTGATACCCTGTCCTTCTTGATTTACAATCCTATATGCCCCATTGGAGTATACTTCTTTCACCACATATGGACCGTCCCATTTAGGCTCAAACTTGCCCCCCGTCCGGCGAAAGTGACCACTATAGGTCTTTTCAACATTAACACCATATCCCCTTTTTGAAAGAACGATATTTGACCTGTTTATCAAATGCAGCAGATATTCTGGCCTGATATGACTGCAACCGTTGCTGAGCTGCAAGACGTTTCTCATCAAGTAAGTCTAATTCTTTCAACCTTATTTTTGCATTTTCTTCATCTGTTATAGATCGGTGCACCGCCACTGAGTGATGCCACTTGATTTCAATTGGGATAATCGCCTCCATACCATAGACCAATGAATATGGCGTCGCTCCCGCTGTGCACGACGATGGGTGGTTCTCAGAGGCCCATAATGCTTCTTGTAACTTTTCATCCCAATCGCGCTTATTGCCTGTCACTGTTTTCTTCATTATCTTGACAATTGTTTTGTTAAATGCCTCTGCTAATCCATTGGCCGGAGGATAATAAGGTGTTGAAAAAGAATGTTGGATGCCGAACTTCGACATAACTTTTCCATGCCTCTATTTTTAAAAGGGGTGCCATTATCGGTGATGATTTTCTTTGAATACCATGACGATATATTATAGCATGACGGATGAAATTGACCACGCTTCTTTCTCTTTAACATTACGCAAGGCAATCGCGCTTGGTCCATTTGGAGAAATAATCCGTTGTCGCTTTAATATACTTGTTTTCCTTTAGATGAAGGAGGATTTTATCGGACCAATAACGTCGAGTCCCCAGTCGAAAAGGGCCAAGAAGCAACAGATTGATGTAATTCTTCCCGAGGAATATGTATTATATCTCCATGTATTTGACATTCATGGCATCGCTTTGCATATTCTATTGCATCTTTAAACATAGTGGGCCAATAATAACCCATTCGATGCACTCTATGGCATAAATTCCTACGGCTTGATGTGCTCCACATTCACCGAATGTGCCTCCCGCAACATTTGGTTTGCTTCTTGCTTGTCCAAGCACCTTAACAACATTCCATTATAAGATTTTCTATATAACACTTCCGCACATGATAAATTTACCTCGATCATTGCTTAATCATTGCATTGTTTTTGTGCATTATCTTTCGCAAGATGTTATATTTGAGATAATCGACAAAAGGTCGACGCCAATCATCCATTGTTACTTCCAGACATGTGATATAGGCAATATTTCAACAGCTTTTTCGATAACCTCTGCAGATGGCAGAATCTTCTTTCTTCTATAGTTACCCGAAGAGGACTTCGGTTTGTGTAAGATAAAGTCGTGCTAAATCAAGCTAAAGCATCCGCTTTTGCATTCTCCGACCGTGGTATGTGTTTAATTTCCACATAATAGAACTGTTCAAGCAACTGTTGTGCTTTCCGATAATAAGGCAAGAGTTCTTCTTTCCTTACTTCAAACTCTGTTGTCAATTGATTTATAATTAATTTAGAATCTCCGAAGATATGCAATGATTTTACTTCCATTTGCTGAGCTATTTCCATTCCGATGATAAGAGCTCTGTATTCAGCTTCATTATTTGTGCATGCAGTACCCAACGTGAAAGAATATGGTAATAAATCGCCCTGAGGGGTAATGAATATCACTCCTGCCCCCGCTCCCGATACTCGAGCAGCACCATCAAAATACATCTGCCAAAGATTTTGGGATTCAATCGTCATAACCTGTTCATCTGGAAATTCATCATTGATTTCTTCATTTTTCGCTATAGGATGATGTCGCGAGAAAATCGCCATAGCTTGTCCTTTCATCGCTTTCACGCTTATATGAAATAGTATATTCTGATAATAATAGCATCCACTTGGCTAGTCTTCCCGATAACATTGGCCTGGTCATCAAGAATTTTATCGGATCCGCTCTCGAAATCGAGTTATATCATGGGAGAGACAATAATGCCTTAACTTTTGCACAAACGAATACCAATGCCAAACATTCTTTTTCAATCGGAGAATAATTGGATTCTCGCCCCCATCGTTGTTCGGCCGTATAATAAAGAGCGCTCTCTTTTCCTATTCGTTTACACTGTACAACAAGCACCCAAAGAATTTGCAGAGGCAGATGTATATAAAATAAGTGGCTTACCTTTTACTGGAGCTGTTAACACTGGCGGCTGTTTTAATAATTCTTTAATGGAATCGAAGGCATTCTGGCAAGCATGATCCCATACGAATTCTGTATCTTTCTTCATTAACCGAGAAAATGGCTGACACCTTCCTGCAAGGTTTGAAATGAAGCGACGAATATATGCCAATTTTCCTTGTAAGCTTTTTAATTCCTTCAGCGTTGTTGGTGGTGGCATATTTTGAATAGCTTTAACTTTTTCTGGATCAATTTCGATTCCTCTATGTCGTACCACAAAGCCGAGGAATTTGCCGGAAGACACTCCAAATGCACACTTAGCCGGATTCATCTTTAATTGCTTCTTTCTGAGCCGTCGGAAGACCGATGCTAGATGTTCGCGGTGTTCTTGATGATCTCCAGATCTGACTACCAAGTCATCAACATAGCATTCGACATGTTTATGCATCATATCTTGAAAGATATTTTTCATTGCCCTTTGATATGTTGCTCCAAAGATTTTTGAGACCGAAAGGCATGACTTTTAACAGTAGATTCCAAGTGGCGTTCTGAAAGCCGCCGCCTCTTCATCTTCGGGTGCCATCCCGATTTGATTATACCGCATATCCGTCCATAAAGGACATGATAGCATATTGAGAGTAGTGCTATCAATAGTAAATTCGTCATATCGGGAGGGGGAAATCGTCTTTTGGACATGCTTCATTCAGATCTCTCGAAATCAATGCACACTCTGATCGTCCGTTCTTCTTTTTCACCGGAACATGTTTGATATCCATTTGGGATATTTAACTTCTCTGATGAACCCAACCTTTATTAGCTTATTTACTTCTTTTTCGATTAATGGAATCAGGTCTGGGTGAAATCGCCTTTGTGCTTGCTTGACTGGTTTCTTTTCTTTGGAGATATTTAACCGATGCATTGCTACGGAGGGTTCCAGTCCCGGCATTTCTTCATATGTCCAAGCGAAGACATCTTTATTTTCTTTGAGAAGTTGGCCATATTTCTCAAATTCTTGATCTGAAAGACTGATGCTGATGAATGTATTCCTTGGTTCTTCTATTGTTCCCAAATTTATTTCTCGCAGCCATCTATCGTCGGTTGCCCCCGTCTTCTTCTATTTGCTTTGGAGCGATTTCGTGGATATTCAACTATCTTAGTATCTTGTGGTGAAGTCATATTAATCGATATCATGTTTATCCGATTCTACCCCAATCCTTGGAATTTTCTTCGCTTTTCTTGATTAACCCCGAGTGGGATTTGAATCCCTTTTCCATTATTCAAGCTTGGGTTTGTCACAATCAAAACCCATGTTCCTCATGATCTTCTTGCTTATTGTACTGTACTTTCTTAAATTTCATGCGGTGCTAATTTTCCATGATATTCATTGCTTGCATTTTCACTCTTCTCTTCGATGCAAAGATGGAATTCTATCGTTCAGGATATTTATCACCGCTTTGACTTGGAATGTTCTCGAGCGTACCAGTAAATGGCTTACATCTTTCGATATTGGGTAATGGCACTTTGTGTAATTGGATCAGTAAAACTTTTTCACTGCTCGTCGACAACAAGTGTCAACGGTGGTTGTCCGGTTGTCTCAGCGCTTTGGTACAAAATAGAATTTCTTTCTTGCTTCTGCAGTCCTAAGATTCTCGCTCTTTCTTCTTTGTCTTTATTTATCCTGGCATCTTTTATAATTCTCTTCCCATCATCATTTCTTATTTCTTCAGAGAAACATTTGTAATAATCAAGGCGTCTGCAAAGAAAGACTCACTTACGTGTAGGGTTTCAGATCACCATTACTTTACATCGCACCCCATCTTTACAAAGATTTGAAACATTGGTGTAGAGTAGAAGGTACTATATGATATCTTGATGTATCCATGGCCTTCCCAAGAGAAGGTTATATGTCGTCACACAAAGATTTATAACATGACATACAACAAGAGTGATTAATTCTCCATTTCCAATGTTACCGTAATTTTTCCGAAAGCACGTTGTCCATCTTGATTGAATCCTTGTATCATCATTCCGCTGGGGCGCAAGTCCGATCGGCGAAAACCCAATTTAGTAACCATTGAGAGTGGCAAAAGATTTACTGCAGACCCGTTATCTATCATAATTCTTTTTATCTTCTTCTCACAAATATATCCTTCTATCATCAATGGCCTGTTATGTTCCTTTTCACCAATTAAATCATCATCAGAGAAAGATATTACTGGTAGACAATTCATCTTCTCATTATTTCTTTCATTCTTCATTTCTCCCAATAAAGTTTCTCTCACATTGTGATCAGACATTGCTTGAATCAAACTCCGAATTCTTTTGACAATTTGAGCGCATCGTAAATACTTAACCGTGCCGGTATACCCTTCAAGTGGTTGACTACATCATAAGCTACTTTTGTCACTGCAGCTCCATTTCTATTCTTGTCCTCAGTATTCTGTCTTTCAGTCACTTCTTTCCTTATTATTTCTGCTTTCTGGGACTTGTGATTTGCTTCCCTGATCGCAACGTAATCATTGTTGCATTTCTTGTCAACTTTTCCTTTTTCAGTCCCCGCTTGTTTTCTTGTATTGACAGTACATTTACTGTTGCCCTTGCATTCTTTTCTTTGCTTCCGCTAGTTATTATGTCACCTCTGTTTATCATCCGCTGTATGATGCATTTTAACGTATAACAATTTTCTCGTTGGATGCCCCACTAGGCGATGATAACGGCAAAAGTTTCTTTCTCGAGTCCTTGTCGCATCTTCGTGGCGCTTTGGTTCGGTAATTCCAGAGTTCCCGCTTTTAACAATTGTTGCATCATGGGTACCACGTCCTCTTTATCAAACTCAAATCCTTCATGAGAATCAAGCATTCGAGCTTTTTTCCCACCGTATCTGTCTCCTTGCTTGGCTCCACCTTCTTTTCCTTCCGGCCTTTTATCTCTTGAGCCCCTAGCATCCCGATTCTTCTTATCCCGGCCGACGGTATTGACGGTTGTCCCGCTGTGCATTCTTCCGACAGTTTCATGATGAAATGCCGGCATCTCATGAGTCATTAGCTCCAATGCATGGGCTTTGGTAGCCAAATCGCGAAAAGTCCCAATATCGGCCGCTAGTGAGTCCGAACGCAATTCCCTCGTCTCCATAGAGTTTCAGACACATTTTGACTTGTTCCTTTTCTTCCGGCAACTGCCACACGATGCCCCCAGTGTTTTCCATCTGTCTATGAATTTTTCAACGGGTTCTCCTTCTCGCTGTCGTACTGAAGCTAGTTCTGTGATGCTAACGTCACGTTCTGACGAGAAGAAGTTCGACATGAAAGCATCTTGCATTTCTTCCCATGTCCGTATGGACCCTGGTGCCAAATTTGAATACCACCTGAAAGCTTTGCTTGTCAACGATGACCCAAATAAGCGTAAGCAATATTGAGGTATCGTGGAAAAATTCCCCATGCTGGTGATGAAATGCATCAGGTGTTCTTCCGGTGATCCTTCCCCATTGAACTTTTGGAAATCTGGGTGTTTGAAGTTGGCTGGAAATGGAACATCCTCTACCTCTCTCGGGTAGGGTGTTCAGATCCGAAACGACGCGACCGGTATTTCGCACGCTCTCTTTCTATTCTCGACCGCTTCTTCGACGACTTGTCTTACGTCATCTTGTGTTATGGCTCTTGTCACCGGAACGAACCTCGTGATCCTATCCCCTCGTGGACGGGAACCTTCAGTTGGTTCTCTTGTCCATTTGTCGCTCCCATCATGGGTGGAGCCACTATTTGGGCTACATTATGTGCCGAGTTGTCAAAGCTTCTCGAGATTCCCGCATTCATCCATTAGCATTCTTTGTGCCTCCGCCATTTGATCAACACGTTCTTCAAGAGTTGGTCTATTTCCTTGACCTGTTTCGCCATATATACCGCGGCCTCTCGATGTTTGTCGAAACCGTTTTTGGAGTAAAATGAGAGTATGCGTTGATATAACAGACTTATAAAGAAAGGAGAAATTGGAGTCTCATTTGACTCGTGTACTTTCTCGTGCTTTTAACCGATCGAGGTGATACAGCTTATAAGCGAGCTTGTTTGAGGTGATACTTGCATCGGTGATCCTATCATCGTGCTTTACCTTTTTTTGTGCTTGTGTCCATTTGGTCTTTGGAGCGACCAAAGCCGGAAAATCTCGCGACGAGAACTCGCGAAGCAACTTGTTCAGATAAATCGGAGGAGCGAGTTCGGGTTTTCTTCTTGCTATGCTTCGTGTAATTGGTCCCTCAGTTCTTGGTGCAAACAATTTTGCTTTGCGACTCTTTAAGGCCTTTGCTTTTGTCCTTTTGGATAAAACCAGAGTCCAGTTTTCATCATTTTCTTGTAGTTGAGGTGAAACGGAAATGACTCGCTGTCGCTTGAATCACATTGCACCCGCTTGAAGTGCTCGCTTTTGTGTTCTCAGGAATTTCGCTTGGCGCATACTCAATTACAAACCCAATAGCGATGAATCGGAAGTTTACCTTTCTCACAGTGTTAGCCATTAGCAGTGTTGTGTGATTGAATTTGAGTACCTTCAACAACAAAACATATCTGAAATTAGTACGTGAAAGACTAAGTAAACTATCTTGGAGATGAAGGGGAGGATGTTCCCACTGAGAGTCGCCATTTTGGCGTCTAATAGACGCCAAAAAATAGTGACGAGAGTCTTGCAACTTTCCCAATGTTAGTGTTAAATAAGATAATGGTCCCCAGCAGAGTCGCCATTTTGTTTCGACAAGGAAACAAAAGTATTTGATTTGGGAGAATCATCTTATTTAAACATAACAATGAAATAATTACAAAGACAATCATCACATTTTATTGATTCTGAATTCATTTACATCCTCTGGTATCCCTTGATTCTAAGATAGCTTACAAAGAACTCATTACAAATGTTAAATATTATAGCTAAATATAATTTTAAGCAAAGATAATCCAAGCAATGATGTCAATCATCTCCTATGACTTAGGAGGAATAGACAAGTCGTTCAACAGTCTTCAAGAGAATGGAAATTTGCAGGATTTCAATACTATTTTGGTCATCTCCTGAAACTTAGGAGGAATACGTTTCTTCATCGATGACTCTTCTTTCTTGAACAAGAAGAACTCGAAGACCCGAAGATTCAAACCATTCCAAGCAAAGATTTCACCCTCATTTGTCAAAATCGTCAACAATAGGTTTGCATGGGTCCACAAGAACGATATGCGTTTTGCGCTGGTCCGCGCAAACCATAAATGCCTTCTGCTTGCTTTTTGCATACGGCCGTCGCAAACTTCCAGGAGTCCAATACTCCTTTGCGCGGATCGCGCAAAGTGCAGGAGTCCAATACTCCGCACCTTCGTCTTCTCTTTCGTCTTTGCTTCACTTCAAATCTTCAACCCCTTTTGAGAGAAGGAATGGGGTATTTATAGACATTTTCACCAAGTGAAAATCTCAATCTGGTCGATGTGGGACAAAAAAATATCATCCAACTATTTTTACCACAAAGATTATAGACTTTGCGCTGACTCGCGCAAACAATATACTTTTGCGCGGTCTCGCGCAAACCCTTCAATCTCGCGCAAAGTCTCTTCTGTCTCAATCCGCGCAAACTCTTCACTTTGCGCGGTCTTTGTGTAACTCATTCACTTTGCGCGACCTCGCGCAAAGTGGTCTTGAAGCTGTTTTTTTCTTTCTCTTCAAAGTGATTTCTTGATTTTTTCTTCTTTTCTTCCTTGCTTATTTTATGCCTCAACAATCAATGTTAATTTGACGCTTGACTTTAGTCTTCGATCATTAGACGTTTGGTAGCAATTATTGACACTTGATAGCGATCATTGATGCTTTTCATTTGGTGATGACTTGATATGCTTGAAAGCCTTTTTACTCGCTTATCTTTCATCAACACTTTTCATTTAGCAATCGTCATTGACGCTTTTTATTTGACGATGACTGAATATGCTTGAAATCTCAAACCTTTTTCTCTAAATATACAAAAGAAATACATTCTATGGATGAGAAACACGTTTCATAGTTTCTTTTTATTTTGATAAATCATTGGCGATAATTATTGACGATAACTTTTCATTTGGTGAGATCACACTTTATGCTTGAAAGCTTGCATTTCATTCAAATATAAAAGAAATACATTCTATGGTGAGAAACACATTTCATAATTTTTTACTTATCGAATTTTTTCATTTTGTCAAGATCCGTTTGAATCGATTTGGAGATTTTGGAAGTAATCATATATACCATTAATTTTCCGAAATCAAAATAGCGATCATTTATTTCATTTGGACTTGGTATTGCAATGCATATGCATCATCGAATATGCTTTTATCATGGCTTTACATCTTTTATCTTACTTGCTTCTTTTCTTTTTGAATAATGAATATTCAAATATAATGAAAAACTCGAGAAATCATTCATCAATTTCGATGATTTGCAATTTGCATCCAAAATTTTATGAGTTTTTTAACATCATTTTTTTTCAAATGCTCTTTCCATAAATTTTTTCATCGATCATTTTCAACTTTCCTTTATCGATCTTTAATCATGTATTTTTATTTTTCTCCTTTATCGATCATTATTAGCTTTCCGTATGATGTCTAAATATACGGTGATAATGGCAATAATTCATTCCTCAGTATTTTTGATTTCTTCGATGTGTCTTGGCCGAGGTAATTTAATAATCTTCATAGCCAACAATTGATCAAATGATTCATAGAAGTATATCTTTTCTTGCAAATGAATACTTCATAGATCTTTATTCGAATCTGGACCTCTTATATGTCATGATGACCGCACGACCATTTCTATCTTCTTCATTGCTTTCTCTTTCAACATCTTGATAATCTTTTTTAATTTTTTTTTTTCAAAAGTGATGCAAATGTGATTTTGATTGGAGAGCGCAGCTTTTCCCATCATCTTTTCAAGAGCATAAGCCTTCGTAGCAAAATTACGAAAGGTTTTCCAATCTTTCGATCGATCGTGGCAATTCGGTCTCGAGCCTTCTAAACATAGTTCTACATTTGATTCCTGACAGAGGATGTTGACATGATCATTTGCCAAATTCCATCGATTGATCCATCGATTGATTTCAACTGATTCATTCTCTCTTTGGCGAATGGAAGCTAATCCATAACTAACTTCTTTAAAGGACTGACTTAATGAATTGAACAAATTATAAAAGAATTTCGAAATTGGCTTTATCATGATGCCCTGCCATTCCCTTTTTCCCAAAACCTTCCCTTTATCTTTCAGCTTTTTTGATTCGGATTTTGCAGATGTCATGTTCACAACGATTTTCTTGTCGTCACTATTTCTAACCTTGTTTTATCAATCGCTTTAGTATATTTTTTAATGTAAAACAATCTTCAAAATCTTATGCCTTAAGATAATGATGATAATGACAATATTTTTCTTCTTTAGTCATTTTGACTTTCTTCGGATAAGGAGAAGGATAATGATAGTTCCAAAGGCAAGCAATTGTTCCATCATGGGCAACATATCTTCTTTATTGAATACATATTCCTCGTAAGAGTCGTATAGTCGTGGCCGCTTACCTTTAACTTGATCTGAATCCTCTCTCTTCCTTGCTTTTCGTTTATTGTAAAAAATATTCTTTTTCTTTTCTTGATCAACAGCATTTACCATTAATCTATTCGGTTCTCTTCTTTCTGTCTTGATCCGAAAGACTGACATCTTTGTAACCATCACTTCTAATGCATGTGCTTTTGTTACAAGATCTCGGAAAGTCTTTATATCAGCACTCATGAGCTCGAAAGCAATTCTTGGTTCCATAGACTTCAAGCACATGTTCACTTGTTCGTTCTCTTCTAACAACTGTCCGCATGAAGCCCCCAAGGTCTTCCATCTATTAATGAATTTCTCCATAGGTTCATTTTCTCTTTTTCTGACGAGATGAGGCTATTTTCCGACATCAACGACGTCGTGTTCGTCGAGAAGAAATTGGATATAAACGTGTCTTGCATTTGTTCCCACATTTTTATTAACTAAGTTCATTTTTGATGCATCAAATACCGAATACCATCGAAATGCTTTGCTGTTAAAGAAGATCCGATAACCGCAAAACAATATTGAGGTATCATAGAGAAATTTCCCATTCTTTGGAAATGAAGTGCAAGAGATTTCTTATGGAGACCCGTTTCCTTTAAATTTCGAAAACCTCAAAATTTGAAATTGGTTGGGAATGGAACATCTTCTATCTCTCTTGGATATGGCGTACAAAGAGCTTTAGCGCCGTATTTACGCGCTCTTTTTCTAATCGACAATTTCTTCGACGACTTGTCTTACATATAGTCCTTCGTTAAGATTCTTTTCGGATCGAAAAATTTGATCCATTCCCTCGTGGATGAGAGTGTTGAGGATGGCTTGCATGATCACAATTTTCAGTACTTTTTGGTGGAGCCACAATTTGGACCATGATTATGCGCAAAATTGCTAGTGCTTCCTCGAGATTTCGCATTCATCTATTAGTGTTCTTTGCACTTCACCATCTTGTTAATATTATGAATGATGGATGGTAGGTTTTCCGATTCATTTTCGGCCATATACCGTGCTTCTTTACTTTTTGAATTCATGAGTCAAGTCAAGAGAGCAAGATTGGATATTGGAATATTGTCGACATCTTGCATATTCCTTGCACTACCGATTGATTGGGGCCGACACGAGCATCGGTGAACTTTTCTGAGGCAACATTAACATTGGCGAACTTATCACTATTGCTTTACCCTTTTGCTCTTTTGTCCACTTGACCCTTGAGGCGGTTAGAGTCGAAAAGTCGCGTTGTTAATTGATGAAGTTTGTTGGGGATAAATTGCAAGAGGAATGACTTTGAACTCTGTTCTTCTTTCTCATTCGCGTTATATCGACCTTCGACTCAGTGAAATTGGGATGTACTTTAGAGCTTTTTGTATTATGTGTTCTTGTTTTACGAGACATTCGACAAATTCAATCTTTATCTCTTCTTCCTAGCGGAAAGGATCAATGACATCGGATGTTGTTGAGTCGGTTGTCTTTTCCATAAAAATCGGATCTTCATTCGAGTCATGTTCTCCGGAGGTTGATTCGGGGTGCATATTCTATCATAACTAATTCGGAAGTGAAACTAAGCCCACTTTTCTTTCAAAAATTGTCATTGGTCGTAACTTGTAATTTGATTTAAAAACCTTCAATCATGAAACACGATTGTAGTTAGTAATTAAAGAATTAAATAATTTGTTTTAGAGATGAAGGGGAGGATGTTCCAGCTAAGAGTCACCATTTTGGCGTCTGTAAGTGATAAATGTTTTGTGAATATTTTCTAAATTACCATTGAATAATAATCCCCAGCAGAGTCGTCATTTTGTTTCGACAAGAAAACAAAATGTGTTTGATTTGGGGGATTTATTTAATGATAACAAAGAAAGAACAATGAACATTGATCACATTTATTCTGAGTTCATTTACATCCTCTGATTCCCTTGATTCTAAAAATAAAGTACAATCAATCAAAGTAGACAAGATGGTCTTATGGAAATTTTTGACAAAAGACAAGATCAAAGACTTTTAAATCATCTCCTCATACTTAGGAGGAATTGTTGAATATCTCTTCACTCATTCCAATCCTTCAAACTTTGAATAGAATGAGCTTGGACACTTCATTCATTTCAAGATTCAAATGACAATTGAAAAGATGACATTGGACTCTTTAGCCATTTTAGCAATAGAATTGATCCTAAAAGCTGAATCAATTTTTTGATTTCAGATTAGGTAGCTTTGGACATGCATCTCAATTCAAATGAAGTTTCCAATGAATAATCCATGAGACCTAATTCCGTCAACAAATGCAGGATGCCCAATGCTCCTACCTTCAATTTTCTTCTTCACTCTTCTTTTCTTCCAAAATCTTGAACCCCTTTTGAAGAGAGAGCGGGGTATTTATAGGCATTTGCAGTGTAAAACTCGACTTGGGTGATGTGGGACAAAATAATTCAAATGTTACATAATTACAAAAGCACTTTGAATGATCGACAAATGTAATTTTTCAAACTTGATTGATCATAGAAAGCAGAATCTTAATGTCAAATCTTAAAAGACACCACTCATTTCTTCTTTTTTTTAATATTTTGTCATTTTCCAATCTTCTTCGCTTTTCAATCCCAAATTTCTCACTTTCTAATGCCTTAAAGATACCCAGTGGAACTTTACCAAAATCTAAACTACCCTTTGAATGGAACTTTACCAAAATACCTAAATTACCCTTTGATTTGGAACTTTATCAAAATACCTAAACTACCCGAATTGAATTTGGAACTTTATCAAAATACCTAAACTACCCTTTGACAATGGAACTTTATCAAAATATATCTAAACTACCCTTTGAAAATTGGAACTTTACCAAAATACCTAAAAACTTACCCTTTGAAATGGAACTTTATCAAAATACCTAAACTACCCATTGCACTTTGGAACTTTTTTCAAAATACAAAAAACTACCCTTTTAATCCTGATCCAAAAAAGATCTTCTCAAAGATTAGATTCGATTGACCACTGCAATGAGATATTTTTTATGCCTCAACAACTATCCATATTTGAAAATGACGATCGAAGAGTTCCAATGTACCTTTGGGATATCGAAAGGTTTCAAAATTATGCAATTATGTTGTCATTTTGAAGCTTGATAAGTTACCATTCCAATGACCTGAAATAGTCTAAATTCGACCTCTGAAGAGAGAGTTATGAGGGTTACTTTTGGACAAGGAGATGAAGGAAACATTCAGGACCGACAACTACGATCCCACTTACAGATGCCCAAATGGTCTCGGAATATGACGATTCCATTTAAGAATGAAGGAGCACTAAAGTACCTTTCAGATGACCAAAAATTGACCCAATTGGACATCAAATGATGAAGTTATGGGAGTCTCCATTGGATCGCTCGATTTGGAAAGATTAAAATTCATATTGCAAAATGACGATCGAAGAGTTCTAACTTGCTTTTAGGATAGTGAACTGTCTCTGAATTAACCAATTCTCGTCCAATTTGTAATCTTGTTGTTGAGGCATAAAATAAGCAAGGAAGTGAAGACGAGAAAGATCAAGAAATCAGTTTGAAGATCAAGAAATTAGCTTCAGGACCACTTTACACGGGTTCACGCAAAGAGAAAATGGTTCAGTGACCGGTTAAGCAAAGTGAAAGGTTGTGCTTGGTGAATGAGAAAAACATTATTTATTCAATGAATGAGATTCGCATGATCGCGCAAAGCATGTCGTTTGCGCGTGTCCGCGCAAAGTGTATGCTGGAGGTATAAAAAGGAGATTGGATGTTATTTTGTCCCACATCAACCAGAACAGAAATTTCCACTGGTGAAAATGTCTATAAATACCCCATTCCTCTCTCAAAGGGGGGTTGGAAGATTTCAGATTGGAAGAAAGACAAAGAAGAAGACAGAAGGTGCAGAGCATTGGGCTCATATTTGAATTTTTGCGCGAACTGATCGTGCAAAGGAGTCAATGGGACTCTGGGCAAAGTTTGTTTGATATCCTTGCAAAAAGCAGCAGTCTTAACTGGGATATCGATCAAATTCGCTTTGCGACCATTTTTAATTGGATTTTAAGAATGCTCATTAATTCTTTGTTGGAATGGCTAGAGTCTTCAAATCTTTAAGTTCTTCTTGTTCAGGAGAAAAGGAAGAATCATCGACAAAGAGCGTATTCCTCCTAAGTTTCAGGAGATGACTAAAAAACCGAAATGTCGTGAAATTTCTCATTCTTTTGAAGACTATTGATCGACTTGTCTATTCCTCCTAAGTCATTGGAGATGATTGACATCATTCATTCATATATTCCTGAAAATTATATTTATTATAATAATTTCACTTATAATGAATTCTTTGTAAACTATCTTAGAATCAAGGGATACTTTGGAGGATGTAAATGAATTCAGAATCAATAAAGTGTGATGATTGTCTTTGTAACTATTCCATTTTTATGTTTGAATAAGATAATTCTCCCAAATTAAATACATTTGTTTCCTTGTCGAAACAAAAATGGCGACTCCACTGGGGAATTTATCTTATTTAACACTAACTTTGGGAAAGTTGCAAGACCCTTGTCACCGTTTTTGGCGTCTATTAGACGCCAAAATGGCGACTCTCAGTGGGAACATCCTCCCCTTCATCTCTAAAATAGTTTACTTAATCTTTCGCATACTAATTTCATGTATGTTTTATTATTGAAGGTACCCAAATTCAATTACCTAACATCGCTAATGGCTAACGTTGCAAGAAAAGTGAACTTTCGATTCACCGCTACTGGGTTCGTAATTGAATATGCGCCAAACCAAATTCCCGAGATGCATCAAAAGCAAGCACTACAATGCGCAAAGTGACTCAAGTATGACAATGGGAGTCATTTCCGTTTCACCCAACCACAAGAAAGTGATGAAATCGGATTTTGGTCTTGTCAAAAAGACAAAAGCAAAAACCTTAAAGAGTCGCAAGGCAAAATGCAAATTTGAAAGGTAAACCAAGAAGTCGAGGGACCAATCACATCGAAGCAAGAAGAAAAAACCCGAGCTCGCTCCTCCAAAGCAATTTATTGAACAACAAGTTGCTCGAGATTCTCGTCACAAGATTTTTCAGCTTTGGTTACCCCAAAGACCAAATGGACAGAAGCACAAAAAGGTAAAGCACTGATGATAGGATCACCGATGCCCGTATTGCCCAAAACAAGCTCGCTTATAACTGTATCACTTCAATCGGTTAAAAGTACGGGAAGTACACAAGAATCAAATGAGACTCCAATTTCTCCCCTCTTTATAAGCCCTGTTACGTCAATATACTCTCGTTTTACTCCAAAGACAGCTTCGACAAATAGTCAAGAGGCTGCGGTATATATGGCAGAGACGGGTCAAGGAAATAGACCAACTACTGAAGAGCGTGTTGATCAAATGGCAGAGGCACAAAGAGTGCTAATGGATGAATGCCGGAACCTCAGAGAAGCTCTGGCAACTCTGGCACATAATGTAGCCCAGATAGTGGCTCCACCCATGATGGGAGCGACAAATGGACAGGAGAACCAGCCTGAAGGTTCCCGTCCGCAGGGGATAGGATCGCGAGGGTCCCAAAGCAACAAGAGCTATAACACAGGATGACGTAAG
Source organism: Magnolia changhungtana (assembly GCA_030180095.1). Taxonomy (NCBI): domain Eukaryota; kingdom Viridiplantae; phylum Streptophyta; class Magnoliopsida; order Magnoliales; family Magnoliaceae; genus Magnolia; species Magnolia changhungtana. The sequence continues at coordinate 95,917 of JASAUF010000595.1, forward strand.
ACAAGTCGTTGAAGAAGCAGTTAGAATAGAAAGAGAGCGCGTGAATACCGGTCGTTTTAGATATCGAACACCCTACCCGAGAGAGGTAGAGGATGTTCCATTTCCAGCCAATTTTAAGTATCCAGATTTTCTAAAATTTAATGGGGAAGGATCACAGAAGAACACCGATGCATTTCATCACCAGCATGGGGAATTTTTCCACGATACCTCAATATCGCTTACGCTTATTTGGGTCATCATTAACAAGTAAAAGCAAAGCTTTGTGCTATTCAAATTTAGCACTGTGGATCTATACGCATATGGGAAGAAATGCAAGATGCTTTCATGTCAAACTTCTTTTCATCGACGCACGATGTTAGCATCAGGAATTAGCAATTTCAAGACGACAAATGAGAAGGAGAACCAGTTGAAAAATTCATAGACAGATGGAACACACTGGGGGCATCATGTAGGCAGTTGCCAGAAGAAAAAGAACAAGTCAAAATGTGTCTGAACTCTATGGAAACAGGAATCGCGTTTGGACTCACCAGCGCTGATATCGGAACCTTTCGCGATTTGGCTACCAAAGCCCATGCATTGGAACTGATGACTCATAAGATGCTGGCATGTCATCATGAAACTGTCAGAAGAATACCTGGCAGGACAACCATTAACACCATCGACCAAGATAAGAAAAATCAAGATGCGAGGGGCTCAAGAGATAAAAGGCCGGAAGGAAAAGAAGGCTGGAATCAATCAAGGGACAGATACAGTGGAAAAAAGCTTAGAATGCTCGATTCTCATGAAGGATTTGAGTTTGATAAAGAGGACGTGGTGCCCATGATGCAACAATTGTTAAAAGCAGGTACCCTGGAACTACCAGAACCAAAACGCCCTGAAGATGTAACGAGGACTCGAGAAAGAAATTTTTGCCGTTATCATCGTCTAGTGGGACATCCGACGGAAAATTGTTACACGTTAAAATGAATCATACAACGAATGATAAATAGATGTGATATAATAACCAGTGGAAGCAAAGAAAAGAATGCAAAGGCGACAGTAAATGTATTGTCAATACAAGAAAACACTCGGGGAGTGAAAGAGAAAAGGTCGATAAGAAATGCAACAATGATTACGTTGCGATCAGGAAAGCAGATAATGAGTCCGGTAAAGCAAAAAGTGGGAATTATAAGGAAAAGGTGGTAAAATCTGAAAATGAGAATAATTGAGGATAGAAGTAGAAATGGAGACTAAATCGACAAAAGTGGCTTATGATGTAGTTAGCCACTTGAAGGCTATAAAGATCATTTTTAAGTATTTATGATGCGCTCAAGTTGTCGAAGAATTTTGAGATCAAGAGTTTGAAGAAATTCAAGCATTTAATGTCGATCACGATGTGAGAGAAACTTATCGACACAAATGAAGAATGAAAGAAACAATGAAAAGATGAATTGTCTAGTAATATCTTTCTCTCGATGATGATTTAATTGGAAATGGAACATAACAAAGCCATGATGATGATAGAAGGGTACATTTGCGAAAAGAAGATAAAACGGATTATGATAGACAATGGGTAGGTGAAATGAATTTTGCCACTCTCCATGATTACTAAATTGGGTTTTCCGATTCAGTTGATTTGCTTTCAAATGGAAATGATGCAAGGTTTAATCAAGATGGGCAATGTGCACTCGGTAAAATTACAGTAACATTAGAAGTGGGAGAATTAATTACTACTATTGTATGTCACGTTATAAATGCTGTGACGACATATAACCTTCTCTTGGGAAGGCCGTGGATACACCAGTACAAATTGTACCTTCTACTCTACACCAATGCTTCAAATCATCAGTAAAGATTTCCAATGCAAGTGTAAATGATGGCCGATGCTTAAACCCTATAAGATTCGAGTCTTTCTTTGTCGGATCAAATTAGCTATTATAAATGTTTCTCTTGAAGAAGAAAGGGAAATGATGATAGTAAGAGAGTCTTCAAAAAAATTCATAAATAAAGATAGACTCAAATTTTACCAATCGGATTCTTGGTCAAATTAAAGTTTCAAATTTACAATGATGAGAATTCCAAGTCAAATCCAAGAAATAGTTCTAGAATTTTGTACCAAAGTGCCCGATATCACAAAATTAAGCACTTGGAAGAAATAAAGCAAGAATTTTGAGAAATTAAATTGTTGGTCAATCAAGCTTGAATAAGAAGGATTCAATAATCAAGATCGTCGAAAATCCAATTACACAATAATGCCCTTACCCAATATCGAAAGATGTAAGCCATTTCATTTCAGTACCGCTTCAAAGAACCATTTCAAGTCAAACCGGTGATCTAAATAAATATCAAATGAACCAAAAGATTTTTCAAATTGAAGAATGAAGGATGAAAATACAAGCAATGAATATCAAGTTGGAGTTAGATCAAGAAAGAAAATGGTCAACCATTTGTTGAGGCATAAAATAAGCAAGGAAGAAACAAGAAAAAAGATCAAGAAATCACTTTGAAGATGAAAGAAAAACAATTAAGACACTTTTTGCGCGAGGTCGCGCAAAGTGAAATAGTCGCACAAAGATCGCGCAAAGTGAAGAGTTTGCGCGGATTGAAAGAAGAAGGTTTGCGCGAGATTAGGGTTTATATGTGACCGCAAGTATATCGTTTGCGCGGGTCGCGCAAAGTCTATGATGATGAAATAAAATATTTTGGAAGATGTTATTTTGTCCCACATCGACCAGATCGAGATTTTCACCGGTGAAAATGTCTATAAATACCCCATTCCTTCTCTCAAAAGGGGTTGGAAGATTTCGTAAGTGAAGCAAGGACGAAAGAGAAGATGAAGGTGCGGAGTATTGACTCTCGCACTTTGCGCGATCCCGCGCAAAGGGGTATTGACTCGGAAGTTTGCGACGGCCAAGCAAAGCAACAGAAGGCAATTATGGTTTGCGCGACCCGCAAGAAAGCATATCGTTTTGCGCGACCGCGCAAACCTATTGTTGGACGCTTTGACAAAGAATAGGGAAATGTCACGGAATGGTTTGAATCTTCTGTCTTCGAAGTTCTTCTTGTTCAAGAAAGAAGAGTCATCGATGAAGAAACGTATTCCTCCTAAGTTTCAGGAGATGACCAAAATAGTATCGAAATGCCGCTGGAATTTCCATTCTCTTGAAGACTGTTGAACGACTTGTCTATTCCTCCTAAGTCATAGGAGATGATTGACATCATCATTGCCGTTATGCCGAAATTATATTTAGCTATAATATTTAACATTTGTAATGAGTTCTTTGTAAGCTATCTTAGAATCAAGGGATACCAGAGGATGTAAATGAATTTAATCAATAAAATGTGATGATTGTCTTTGTAATTATTTCATTGTTATGTTTAAATAAGATGATTCTCCCAAATCAAATACTTTTGTTTCTTTGTCGAAACAAAATGGCGACTCCATCGGGGACCATTATCTTATTTAACACTAACATTGGGAAAGTTGCAAGACTCGTCACTATTTTTTGGCGCCTATTAGACGCCAAAATGGCGACTCTCAGTGGGAACATCCTCCCCTTCATCTCCAAGATAGTTTACTTAGTCTTTCACGTACTAATTTCAGATATGTTTTGTTGTTGAAGGTACTCAAATTCAATCACACAACACTGCTAATGGCTAACACTGTGAGAAAGGTAAACTTCCGATTCATCGCTACTGGGTTTGTAATTGAGTATGCGCCAAGCGAAATTCCTGAGAACACAAAAGCGAGCACTTCAAGCGGGTGCAATGTGATTCAAGCGACAGCGGGAGTCATTTCCGTTTCACCTCAACTACAAGAAAATGATGAAAACTGGACTCTGGTTTTATCCAAAAGGACAAAAGCAAAGGCCTTAAAGAGTCGCAAAGCAAAATTGTTTGCACCAAGAACTGAGGGACCAATTACACGAAGCATAGCAAGAAGAAAACCCGAACTCGCTCCTCCGGCGATTTATCCTGAACAAGTTACTTCGCAGTTCTCGTCGCAGGATTTTCCAGCTTTGGTCACTCCAAAGACCAAATGGACACAAGCACAAAAAGGTAAAGCACTGATGATAGAATCACCGATGCAAGTATCACCGCAAACAAGCTCGCCTATAACTGTATCACCTCGATCGGTTAAAAGCACAGAAAGCACACGAGAGTCAAATGAGACTCCAATTTCTCCCCTCTTTATAAGTCCTGTTATATCAGCATACTCCCGTTCTACTCCAAAAACAGTTTCGACAAACAGTCAAGGAGCCGCAGTATATATGGCAGAAACAGGTCAAGGAAATAGACCAACTACCGAAGAACGTGTTGATCAAATGGCGGAGGCACAAAGAATGCTAATGGATGAATGCCGGAATCTCAGGGAAGCTTGACAACCCCCGCACATAATGTAGCCCAAATAGTGGCTCCACCCATGATGGGAGCGACAAATGGACAAGAGAACCACCAAGGTTCCCGTCCGCAGGGGATAGGATCACGAGGTTCGGCCCAAAGAACAAGAGCTATAACACAAGATGACGTAAGACAAGTCGTCGAAGAAGCAATGTAATAGAAAGAGAGCGTGCGAACACCGGGCGTTTCAGATACCGAACACCCTACCCGAGAGAGGTAGAGGATGTTCCATTTCCACCAACTTCAAACACCCGATTTCCAAAAGTTCAATGGGGAAGGATCACAGGAAGAACACCGATGCATTTCATCACCAAAGATGGGGAATTTTTCCACGATACCTCAATATTGCTTACGCTTATTTGGGTCATCGTTGACAAGCAAAGCTTTGTGTGGTATTCAAATTTGGCACTGTGGTCCATACGACATGGGAAGAAATGCAAGATGCTTTCATGTCGAACTTCTTCTCGTCGAACGTGACGTTAGCATCACGTAACTAGCTTCAAGACGACAACGAGAAGGAGAACCCGTTGAAAAATTCATGACATGATGGAAAACACTGGGGCATCGTGTAGGCGCTGCCGAAGAAAAGGAACAAGTCAAAATGTGTCCGAACTCTATGGAGACAGAATTGCGTTCGGACTCACTAGCGCCGATATTGGGACTTTTCGCGATTTGGCTACCAAAGCCCATGCATTGGAGCTAATGACTCGCAAGATGCCGGCATTTCATCATGAAACCGTCGAAGAATGCCGGCAGACAACCGTAATATACCGTCGACCGGGATAAGAAGAATCAGATGCTAGGGGCTCAAGAGATAAAAGGCCGAAGGAAAAGAAGGTCGGAGCCAAGCAAGAGATACGGTGGGAAAAAGCTCGTAATGCTTGATTCTCATGAAGGATTTGAGTTTGATAAAGAGGACGTGGTACCCATGATGCAACAATTGTTAAAAGGTGAACTCGAATTACAGAACCAAAGCGCTACCGAAGATGCGACAAGGACTCGAGAAAGAAACTTTTTGCCGTTATCATCGCCTAGTGGGGCATCCAATGTAAAATTGTTATACGTTAAAATGCATCATACAAATGGATGATAAACAGAGGTGACATAATAACTAGCGGAAGCAAAGAAAAGAATGCAAGGGCAACAAAAATGTATCGTCAATACAAGAAAACAAGCGGGACCGAAAAGGAAAAGTTGACAAGAAATGCAACAATGATTACGCTGCGATCGGGAAGCAAATCACAAGTCCCAGAAAGGTAAAGCGTAAATAATAAGGAAAGAAGTGACCTGAAAGACGTAATACCGAGGACAAGAATAGAAATGGAGTCATAAAGTGACAAAAGTAGCTTATGATGTAGTCAACCACTTGAAGGGTATACCAAGCACGGTTAAGTATTTACGATGCGCTCAAATTGTCAAAAGAATTCTACAGAGTTTGATTCAAGCAATCGTCTGATCACAATGTGAGAGAAACTTTCATCGCGTAAATGAAGAATGAAAGAAATAATGAGAAGATGAATTGTCTACCAAGAATATCTTTTCTCGATGATGATTTAATTGGTGAAAAGGAACATAACAGCCATTGATGATAGAAGGATATATTTGTGAGAAGAAGATAAAAAGAATTATGATAGATAATGGGTCTGGCAAGAAATCTTTTGCCACTCTCAATGGTTACTAAATTGGGTTTTTCGATCGATCGGACTTAGCCAAATGAATGATGATACAAGGATTCAATCAAGATGGACAACGCGCTCGGAAAAATTACAAGAATAATGGAAGTGGGAGAATTAATTACTACCGTTGTATGTCATGTTATAAATGTTTGGACGACATATAATCTTCTCTTGGGAAGGCCATGGATACATCAAGATCATATAGTACCTTCTACTCTACACCAATGTTTCAAACATCAGAAAGATGGGGTGCAATGTAAAGTAATGGTCGATGCGAAACCCTACACGTAAGTCGAAGTCTTTCTTTTTGCAGACGCCTATTATTATAAATGTTTCTCTCAAGAAATAAGAAATGATGATGGGAAGAGAATTATAAAAGATGCCAGGATAAATAAAGACAAAGAAGAAAGAGCAGAATCTTCCGGGATCTAGAAGCAAGAAAGAAATTCTATTTTGTACCAAAGCGCCTGAGACAACCAGGACAACCGCCGTTGACACTGTTGTCGACAGAACAACTGAAAGTTTTACAGTCCAATTACACAGTGCCATTACCCAATATCGAAAGATGTAAGCCATTTACAGCCGCTCCGAGAACATTCCAAGTCAAAGCCAGTGATAAATATCCGGAACCAATAGAATTCCATGCTGCATCAGAAGAGAAGAGTGAAAATGCAAGCAATGAATATCATGGAAAATTAGCACCGCAGAATTTAAGAAAGTACAGTACAATAAGCAAGAAGATCATGAGGAACATGGGTTTTGATTGTGACAAACCCACCGGCTTGAATAATGGAAAGGGGATTCAAATCCCACTCGGGGTTAATCAAGAAAAGCGAAGAAAATTTCAAGGATTGGGAGTAGAATCAGCAGTAAACATGATGTCAGTTAATGTGACTTTCACAAGCAAGATACTAAGATAGTTGAATATCCTGAAATCGCTCCAAAGCAAATAGAAGACGGGGGGCAACCGACGATAGATGGCCTGCGAGAAATAAACTTGGGAACAACAGAAGAACCAAGGAATACATTCATCAGCATCAGCCTTTCAGATCAAGAATTTGAGAAATATGGTCAACTCCTCAAAGAAAATAAAGATGTCTTCGCTTGGACCTATGAAGAAATGCCGGGACTGGAACCCTCCGTAGCAATGCATCGGTTAAATATTTCCAAAGAAAAGAAACCAGTCAAACAAGCACAAAGGCGATTTCACCTGCACTGATTCCATTAATCGAAAAAGAAGTAAATAAGCTAATAAAGGTTGGGTTCATCGAGAAGTTAAATATCCCAAATGGATATCAAACATTGTTCTATGTGAAAAGAAGAACGGACAGATCGTAGTGTGCATTGATTTCAGAGATCCGAATGAAGCATGTCCAAAAGACGATTTCCCCCTCCCGAAAGTAATTATCGATTGATAGCACTACTCAAGATGCTATCATGTCCTTTATGGACGGGTATGCAGTGCTATAATCAAATCAGGATGGCACCGAAGATGAAGAGGCGACTTTAGAACGCCACTTGGAATCTACTGTTACAAAGTCATGCCTTTCGGTCTCAAAAATGCTGGAGCGACATATCAAAGGGCAATGAAAAATATCTTTCAAGATATGATGCATAAACATGTCGAATGCTATGTTGATGACTTGGTAGTCAGATCTGGAGATCATCAAGAACACCGCGAACATCCGCATCGGTCTTCCGACGACTCAGAAAGAAACAATTAAAGATGAATCCAAGCTAAATGTGCATTTGGAGTGTCTTCCAGGCAAATTCCTCGCTTTGTGGTACGACATAGAGGAATTGAAATTGATCCAGAAAAAGTTAAAGCTATTCAAAATATGCCACCACCAACAACGCTGAAGGAATTAAAAAGCTTACAAGGAAAATTGGCATATATTCGTCGCTTTCATTTCAACCTGCAGAAGGTGTCACCATTTTCTGTTAATGAAGAAAGATACGTACCAGTATGGGATCATGCTTGCTTGCTTAATGCCTTTGATTCTATTAAAGAATTATTAAAACAAATTACTTGTTAACACTCTCCAAGAAAAGGTAAGCCACTTATTTTATATACATCACGCCGCAAATTTTTGGGTGCTTTGTTGGCACATGTGTAAACGGTTTTAAAAGAGATCGCTTTATTACCTAAGCCGAACACCGATGGGGGCGTAATCCAATTATTCTCCGATTGAAAAAGAATGTTTGGCATTGGTATTCATTCAGGCAAAAATTGAGGCATTATTGTCTCTCCCATGATATAACTCGATTTCAAGAGCAGATCCGATAAAATTCTTGATGACCAGGCCAATGTTATCGTGAAGACTAGCCAAGTGGATGCTATTATTATCGAATATACTATTTCATATAAGCCGCATTAAAGCAAAGAAAGGACAAGCTATGGCAGATTTTTGGCAAAGATCCTATAACAGTAAAATGAAGAAATCAATGATGAATTTCCAGATGAACAAAGTTATGACGATTGAATCCCAAAATCTTTGGCGATGTATTTTGATGGTGCCGCCGAGTAATATCGGAGCTGGGCAAGGAGTGATATTCATTACCCCTCGGGCATTTATTACCATATTCTTTCACGTTGGGTACCGCATGCACAAATAATGAAGTCAATACGAGCTCTTATCATCTAATGGAAATAGCAAACAAATGGAAGTAAAATCATTGCATATCTTCTGAGATTCTAAATTAATTATAAATCAATTGACAACAAGAGTTTGAAGTAAGGAAAGAAGAACTCTTGCCTTATTATCTAAAGCACAACAAGCTTGCTTGCTTGAACATTCTATTATGTGGAAATTAAACACATACCACGGTCGGAGAATGCAAAAGCAGATGCTTTAATTAGCTTTAGCAAAGCAGCACTTTATCTTACACAAACCGCAAGTCCTCTTCGTGTAACTATAGAAGAAAGAAGATTCCCGCCATCCGCAGAGGTTATCGAAGAAATCGTTGAAATATTGCCTATATCCCGTCTGGAAGTAACAATGGATGATTGGCGTCAAGGCCACTTTGTCGATTATCTCAAATATAACATCTTGCCGGAAGATAATGCACAAAAACAGCAGATTAAACAGTGATCAGGTAAATTTATCATGTGCAGTGAAGTGTTATATAGAAAATCTTATAATGGAATGTTGTTAAGGTGCTTGGATAAACAAGAAGCAAACCAAATGTTATGGAGGCACATTCGTGTGAATGTGGAGCACATCAAGCCGGCCGGAATTTATGCCATAGAGTGCATCGAATGGGTTATTATTGGCCCACTATGTTTAAAGATGCAATAGAATATGCAAAGCGATGCCATGAATGTCAAATACATGGAGATATAATACATATTCCTCCAGAAGAATTACATCATCATGTTGCTTCTTGGCCCTTTTTCAGCCTGGGACTCGACGTTATTGGTCCGATAAATCCCCCTTCGTCTAAAGGAAAACAGTATATTCTGGCAGCAACAGACTATTTCTCCAAATGGACCGAAGCAGTTGTCTTGCGTAATGTTAAAGAGAAAGACGTGGTCAATTTCATCCGTCACGCTATAATATACCGTCATGGTATTCAAGAAAATCATCACCGATAATGGCACCCCTTTTAAAAATAGAGGCATGGAAAAGTTATGTCGAAGTTCTAAGATCCAACATTCTTTTTCAACACCTTATTATCCTCCCAATGGATTAGCAGAGGCATTTAACAAAACAATTGTCAAGATAATGAAGAAAACAAAGGATGTGCAATAAGCGCGATTGGGATGAAAAGTTACAAGAAGCATTATGGGCCTACAGTAACCACCCATCGACAAAGAACAGAGCGACGCCATATTCATTGGTCTATGGTATGGAGGCGCTTATCCCAATTGAAATCCAAGTGGCATCACTCGAGTGGCAAAGGCACCATCAGAACAGATGAAGAAAATGCAAAAAAAATAAGGTCGAAAGAATTAGACTTACTCGATGAGAAACGTCTTGTACCAAAGAACGGTTGTAGCCATCATATCAAAGCCGTAATATCTCACGATTTGATAAATGTGTCAAATATCGTTCTTTCAAAAAAGGGGATATGGTGTTAATGTTGAAAAGACCTATAGTGGTCACTCACGGACAGGGGCAAGTTTGAGCCTAAATGGGACGGTCCATATGTGGTGAAAGAAGTATACTCCAATGGGGCATATAGGATTGTAAATCAAGAAGGACAGTGGTATCGTGTACTTGTCAACGCCTCGTTTCATCAAAAGATATTATCCCTAAAGATAGAGATGAGGATTTTGACCCAGAATATTATCATCATAATGATTCTGTATCAAAAGGGGGCAAAAAATGAATAAAATCATGTCTTTATGCCAATAAAAGAAGCTATAAAGAAGAGATTTACAAGCATATCAATTATCAAAGCAAAGATCTGAATATATATATATATGATCATCATCATCATCAAAGAAGATATTGGCAAAAGTTATATTGCCTTACAAGGCACAAATTCTTGAAGATTCTCCAAGATATTATCTAAGCTAAGAATATTATTGCTTTACAAGGCATGGATCTTCTTGGAGATATGCCGGAAATATTTCGCCTACTATACATGGATCTACCATATTTGTAAATGATGATGATCATATGTATATCATCGCCTCATAAGGCATGGATTTTCTTGAAGATAAATATCATCGCCTCATAAGGCATGGATTTTCAAGATAAATATCATCGCCTCACAAGGCATGGATTTTCTTGAAGATAAATATCATCGCCTCATAAGGCATGGATTTTCTTGAAGATAAATATCATCGCCTCATAAGGCATGGATTTTCTTGAAGATAAATATCATCGCCTTCACAAGGCATGGACTTTCTTGAAGATAATCGCCTTACAAGGCAAGGATATATCAATATCAATCAAAGAGGCAAAGATAGCCAAGCCAAAATCCCAAAAGAGCAAAATTGAGCAAAATCAAAAAGATCAAGCTCAAAAAAAAAAAAAAAAAAAAAAAAAAAAAAAAAAAAAAAAAAAATGATGCTCTCAAAGGATCAAGCTCTAAAATGAGCCGCCAACTATACGTAAGACCCATGAAGATCGCCATTCGGGGCGGCGGCGAGGAGTCGTGGCCCTAAAAGCCCGCGAAGACCATCGTGCGCACTCCATGCGGTAGTCGACGAAGTCAAGGATTCAAAGCCTAAAAGGCCATAAATCCGCGAAGACTAGTCACCGTAATTCCCATGCCGTCAGAGTATAGCTTCCAGCGCCACGGGGAACGGATGAAAATGCCCCCTCCGTGAATGGGCTCGACCTTGCACGAAGAAAAAACAGGGGCCGCAAAGGCGAGCTTTATGCCAACCGTGCGTAAGACCCTCCGTGTCTAGGGTTTGATTTCGTAGTAACTCGTGAGGAAGGGCTTAAACCTACTCATTGATGGGATCGGCGACCCTAGATTTGGTGCCCAAAGGTAGCTCATGCGAGCCCCGCGAATCTCTAGAGAGTTACCGTGGCCAACCCCGCGCGTAAATCCAACAGCTCACCGTCCCGAAGAAGGCCAATGGGCCCTCTCGATGGACCGTGACCGTGAGCTCAAGGCAGTGAGAAGCCCAAAAGCGAACTCTAGAGAGTTACAGTGGCCATCACATAAGACCCATAAATGCTCCACTACTCACGAGCTTAAACTGTGTGTGTGCGCACGCTCCACTACTCATGAGCATAAACTGCGTGTGGCTAATTGAATTGAAACTTAGTACCGCCAATTTAAATACTCACCTAGAGAATCCCTTACTAACAAAGCATAAAAGGTTTAAAAATTATAAATGTGTAATGAAAATTATTATATAAAGAATAAATATAACTTGATAATATTAATAAGAATAAAAAATATAATAGATAAAATAATAAAAAATAAAAATTATTATATAAATATAATACGATAATATTAGTATAAATATCATCAATATGCAAGGTAGAAAATACCATCATAAAAACATCCCCAAAATAATCTCATGAAATAGATGTCAAGCAAAATAAATTACATCCGAAAAACACAAAAAGCAAATATCACATGTTACATGATTCAAAGATTCTCTGTAATTCCCATTGCTTCTGAATATTTAAGCAAATCTTCTTTCAATTGTGCTTGAGCTGCATTGTGTCGAGATTTTTCTTCAAGAATAAGTTTCGCCTGATCAGGAACGCCAGCAAGCTTGTTCTCCAAAGAAACAACCATTTCTTGATTCTGAAGTTGTGCAGATTTTTCAGTATCAATAGATTTGGCATTCACTCGCATCTTCTCTTCAACCTCTTGAATGATTAAAGCTTGCTCATGATTCTTTCTCTCCAGCTGAGAGATTTCTTCCTTCAAAGCTGCAATGCGATCTTGGATAGTTATGCTTTCATCAACATGAATCTTTAATTGATCTTGAAGAATCATACGCTCTTGTTCAAAATTGGAAATTGAAGAAGTTGTTAAAGAGACTTGTTCTTGAGAAAGAGCTAGTAGCTTTTCAGATTCTAAAATCTCAAAGCAATAGTGATATTTTCCATCGAAGCTAAAGAAATTACAGTAATCACGAAACTGAAGAGTGAATCCCGTAAGGGAGATATGTCGATTCGCCATCTTAGCAGAGCTTTCCAAAATTTCTATAAGAACATCCAAGTCCGACCACCACCGATCAGATTTTCAAGATATGGATTATGCTAATAACAGAGAATGTTTCACCATCAAGCATTTTGTGAGCAGTGAATCTTTGTAAAGGATGATAGTTCATAAGTAGTGGTTTAGTAATCGAACTAGCCGCACTGACCGCTACTGGGATAAGTTCCTATAACGAAAGAAGAAGAATATTCAATATATTATTATGAAATATATATAGTCTTGAATGAAGATAAGCACAAGACATATATATATATATATACTGCACACTGGGACACAACTAATGAAGGAGAAGTTTTGGAGCTATGGAAGGGCCAGTCCTACCATATCCGAAAGATGGTGCTCTAGCTTCCGTACTAGAATCTCTTGTGGATCGGAGTTGGCAAATCGCCAGTTTCGTAGAAAAATAATTTCACGAGCAACTACTCTTGGTACTACCAACTGAGCTACGATGCTCTCGGAGAAGATATTACAAGAGGGGCCACAGGAGAGATGACACTGCTTTCGCAACTTGGGCACTAAAAAAAAAAAAAAGAAAGATAAAATGATTTTAAATAAGTAGTTGTTAAAATATAAAATGATATATATGCATGAAAATTGAAATTTCTTTACCTGGAGAATACCCATATTCCCCATAATCTAAGGGCTCTTCTTCATTTTCTTCTGCCACAGGAGATTTAACAGGAACATTAATGCTGGAAGGAGTTTTAATAACAACAGGGGAAGACTCTATTTCAACTTCTTTTGCAGTTACTCCCTCTCCTTCACCAATATCGACTTCACCTTCTTCAAAGTCGTCATCTTTATCTTCACCACTATCGCTATCTTTGCTATCTTCGTATGGCGAGGATTCGGTTGTATCTGATGAAGAAGTCGAACTTTCATCTCCCAAAATTTCTTCATCAACCTCTTCGACAACAACCTGTTTTCCCTTTGTAAGAAACAGGTTGGCTACTCTCCAGTATGGGCTCTTGAATTGAAGGGGAAGCAGATGCCTGGCCGATCTTTTCCGAAGGGATAGGAGACGATGATTGCAAACGTGTTCTTGATCTAGTCATCGGAGAAGATGGACTAGGACCAAGGGGTTGTGGAGAAGATATTGAAGTACCAATAACTGGTCCTTCTTGAGCCGCCGTAGTCTCTGCAGAATTGGAGAAGATGTACCGCAGATCATCTCGCACCTTGATTTGAAGAGTCCCGACGAGATTTTTCGAATTCTCTTAAATCTCCGTGGGCAAACCAGCCATCCAAAGTATTGATGGGCTTGATTTCACGAATGGGTTCTTCCAGTGATATCTTCCTGCAAATTTCTCCTGGATGAGACGCGTGGCTCTTCTCTGGAATATACCCAATTCCACTCTCCAAGTTCCTGCCCTTCAGCCTGGGTGGATGAAGAAAGATAGAAGAATCTACCGGCAAGCATTTATCAACCAAGTACGATTGATGATCCCACCATCGCATCCAGCTATATGAAGTATGGACTATACGGTCGCAACCTGGAATTATGAAGAGGGAGCCAACACAGCCATTCAACAACTGTTTCCATATCATGGCCCAGTTGAGAGGACCGGGCCCAGTAGCAACAAGCATTTTTTTCTTGTAACAAGTCCCAGCCTTGAGGTACGGTTTGATCGTAACCGAATTGGCGAGCAAAGCGACTCTCGGGTAGTAAGGTTCTCTCCTGCACTCGTCCCTTCGCAAAGGTAAACCGCACGAGCGAATAGAAAAGAAGAAAGCCCTCTCTCGTCGCAAAGAAGAGTTTCGTTGTCCACCATGTCTGTGTCTACAGGATAGCGATAAAGGGGAACTGAAAGAAGTTTATCTGATCATCATCTCGAATCTTATTTATGACCCATTCATATGCTCTTCTAGCCATTGCCCTCTGTTGGAAGAACCAGAGTGGAAGGTGAGAAGGATGAGAATATGCTTGCTCTGAAACCTCGAAAGTCCAAGGGAAGTAGACTCCAAGCCAGCCAGTAAAGTAGTGCCAAGAAGTATGTGCAGACGAAGTTCCCAGAATGGGGTCTTTTATATGAGTCGCTATTTCTCCAAGGGCCCGGTAGATAGAACATAGTACTGGAGGAGCGAGCGAGTATTTATGTCCCTCCGCCAAGGCACCGGCCACGACAAAGACACTCGGACGGATAGCATCTGCCCATTTAGAGCTGGGCAAAACGACTAAGCTTAGCCAATAGGCCAGAAATGCTGCAAGCTCTCCGAAAGAGCTATATTCTGGTTTTCCTCGTACTGCATCCCGAAGCTTTGTCAGTTCTTTGGAATTGCAGTCGCGAAACCTTCAAAGGAAATAAAAATGAAGAGGTTAATATACATAAATGGCTGAAGAATATAAAGAGGAAGATCAATTATCGATTGATAAATACCTTAAACCCTAGAAAAATGGGCCACCATCAAGAGGGGGAATTTTGTGGATATTGGGGAATTTGCTCATCTCTTTAAATAGCTCTATGGTAGTCTCTGATATGGAGGGCTTTGCGGTCTGGAAATGACACAAAGGCCAACTCTCTGTTGGTAGGAATGAATTCATCGTAGAATTTCCCCGTTATTGTGAGACCAGCTATACGATGAAGGTCCCAAAGAGATATGCTCATCTCGCCGTAAGGAAGATGAAAGGAGTTGGTTGTAGGAGACCAATATTCAAGAAAGCCCTTTAGAACATTGGGCTCCCGATAGAAGTATTTGGAGGTTACTTCTATGGCATCATAAAGGCCTATCTTTGCAAGAGTGCTCGTGTGTTTCAGCAAAATAGCTTCCGCCCATTCAGAATAATAACGACGAGCAATTAGCAGACCTCTGATGCGAAATTCCGATTGGCCCCAGAGTTGATCTCGATCTCTGAAGCGTTGACGCACTGTCTCATAAAAATGAGAAGGAAAGAGATCATGAGGACTATGGAAAGGAGTTAGAAGAATCATGGGGTGAACTTCTCCGATCCTCTGTCGCGGTTTCTTCGTTTGAATAATCCCTTCAAGAATCCGGCTCTCTTGTGGCCCATGATTCAGTGTACATCAGTCTTTCGCCATGAACACAATCTTTGGGTTCACAATCCAGCATAGATTGATGGCGATACACCTTGATGGGAATGATGGTCATGCCCTCTGAGTGAGGGTTGTCAAACTTCATGACTCCTTCAACGACTCGTACTGAGTCCCACGAATTCTGCAGCCGTTTCTTCTTATGTTCTTTAATCTTTTCTTCAAATTCTTTCGCCTTATTGCGGCGAGTCTTCTTTGAACGAGAAGCAGGAGGAGTATCTTCTCGGACGGGTGGTCTCTCACTGTCAGTACGAATGTGGGCCGTGGTTTTGAGCCACTCATCCTGGGCCGTATTCTCTCCCATGTTTTGGAGGGCATTTAATATCTCCCAAAGCAATGGATCTATGAATAGGAGAGGGTAAAGACTTGATGCGATCGAGAAGTCGAAGTAGGGAGGACAGTTCTTTAAAGTAAGCCGGATTTTGGAAGTGGTCTTCATTCTCTTAGCAGTGTGGTTGATCGAAGAAGGTGAGTTTGAAGGAGACACCAAACGAGCAGTTTGTTTAATTCGAGCCATAAAGAAAGACAGATGATGGAAGTCAGAAAATGGCTAAGTGTTGGAAAAAGTTCGAAAATTCTCTAAGTACAGAGTACTTTGCGCGAGGTCGCGCAAAGTCAAGTGGTTTGCGCGGAAAATTTCCAAATACGGAAAAGTCGCAGAAAGTGAGATGCTTTATGCGAGGTCGCGCAAAGTCGAGGTTTGCATGAGAAAAAATCGCAGAGCAAGTGTCAGGTCGCAGAAGGAAGTGCGTGAAAATGACTAAGTCGTTGGACTATTTATAGGTTTTTATGGCCGAGTATGGTACTGATAGGAGCTTTTGCGCGAGGTCGCGCAAACCCTGGAAGAAAGGAATAGTTTGATCCTTTTCTTTGATTTCAACAAACAAAGAACGGATCAAGGGGGCATCTGTTGAGGCATAAAATAAGCAAGGAAGAAAACAAGAAAAAAGATCAAGAAATCACTTTGAAGATGAAAGAAACAGCTTCAAGACCACTTTGCGCGAGGTCGCGCGAAAGTGAAATAGTCGCACAAGATCGCGCAAAGTGAAGAGTTTGCGCGGATTGATGAAAGAAGAAGGTTTGCGCGAGATTAAAGGTTTTGCGTGACCGCAGAAAGTATATCGTTTGCGCTGGTCGCGTAAAGTCTATGATGATGAAATAAAATATTTTGGAAGATGTTATTTTGTCCCACATCGACCAGATCCGAGATTTTCACCGGTGAAAATGTCTATAAATACCCCATTCCTTCTCTCAAAAGGGGTTGGAAGATTTTAAGTGAAGCAAAGACGAAAGAGAAGAGAAGGTGCGGAGTATTGATTCTCGCACTTTGCGCGATCCCGCGCAAAGGGGTATTGACTCGGAAGTTTGCGACGGCCAGCAAAGCAAGTATAAGGCAATTATGGTTTGCGCTGACCACAAGAAAGCATATCGTTTGCGCTGACCCGCGCAAACCTATTTGGACGCTTTGACAAAGAATAGGCGGAAATGTCGAATTTTGAATGGTTCAATCTTCTGTCTTCGAGTTCTTCTTGTTCAAGAAAGAAGAGTCATCGATGAAGAAACGTATTCCTCCTAAGTTTCAGGAGATGACCAAAATAGTACTGAAATGCTGCCGAATTTCCATTCTCTTGAAGACTGTTGAACGACTTGTCTATTCCTCCTAAGTCATAGGAGATGATTGACATCATTGCCGTTATGTTGCCGAAATTATATTTAGCTATAATATTTAACATTTGTAATGAGTTCTTTGTAAGCTATCTTAGAATCAAGGGATACCAGAGGATGTAAATGAATTTAATCAATAAAATGTGATGATTGTCTTTGTAATTATTTCATTGTTATGTTTAAATAAGATGATTCTCCCAAATCAAATACTTTTGTTTCTTGTCTAAAAACAAACAATGCGACTTGTGAAACAAGACAATTTCAACCAAATTTAAGAAAGAAAATACAAAGGCAAGAAGTAAGAAAATCATGAGAAATATGGGTTTTGATTGTGACAAACCCACCGGTTTGAATCATGGGAAAGGAATTCAAATTCTCCCTCGGGTTAATCCCTTAAAAGCGAAGAAAATTCCAAGGATTGGGATAGAATCAATGATTTGGATAAACATGGTAATTAACATCTGGGTTTCAAGAAAAGCGAAGAAAATTCCAAGGATTGAAGTATCATCAAAAGATACTAAGGTCGAAATTCGCATCACAAGATACTAAGATAGTATCCCGAAACCGCTCCAAGGCAAATAGAAGATGGGGGCAACCGAAGATAGATGGCTTGTGAGAAATAAATTTGGGAAAAGAAGAGCCAAGGAACACATTTCATCATTAACACTTTTCAGATCGTGAATTTGAGAAATATGGCCAACTTCTCAAAGAAAATAAAGACATCTTCGCTGGACATATGAAGAAATGCCGGATGGAACCTTTGTGGCAATGCATCGATTAAATATTTCCAAAGAAAAGAAAGCAAGCACAAAGGCGATTTCACCTGCGGATTGATTCCATTAATCGAAAAAGAAGTAAATAAACTAATAAAGGTTGGGTTCATCGAGAGAAGTTAAATATCCCAAGTGGATATCAAACATTGTTCGGTGAAAAAGAAGAATGGGCGATTAGAGTATGTATTGACTTCAGAGATCGAATGAAGCATGTCCAAAGATGATTTCCCTCCGATAATGCAATTATTAATTGATTGATAGCACTACTCGGTATGCTATCATGTCCTTTATGGATGGATATGCAGTGCTATAATCAAATCAGATGGCACCCGAAGATGAAGAGGCGACGCCTTTAACGCCGCTTGGAATTTACTGTTATAAAGTTATGCCTTTCGGTCTCAAAAATGCTGGGGCAACATATCAAAGGGCAATGAAAAATATCTTTCAAGATATGATGCATAAACATGTTGAATGCTATGTTGATGACTTGGTAGTCAGATCAGGAGATCATCAAGAACACCGCGAACATTTAGCATCGTCTTCCGACGACTCATAAAGAAGCAATTAAAGATGAACCCGCTAAATGTGCATTGGAGTATTTTCAAGCAAATTCCTCGGCTTTGTGTATGCGACATAGAGGAATCGAAATTGATCCGAAAAAGTTAAAGCTATTCAAAATATGCCGCCACCAACGACGTTGAAGGAATTAAAAAGCTTACAAGGAAAATTGGCATACATTCGCCGCTTCATTTCAAACCTTGCAGGAAGGTGTCAGCCATTTTCCCGGTTAATGAAGAAAGATACAGAATTTGTATGGGATCACGCATGCCAGAATGCCTTTGATTCAATTAAAGAATTATTGAAACAGTGTTAACAGCTCCAGTGAAAGGTAAGCCACTTATCTTATATACATCTCCGGCTACAAATTCTTTGGGTGCTTTGTTGGCACAGGTAAACGAAGTCGGAAAAGAGACTGCTCTTTATTATCTAAGTCGAACACTGATGGGGGCAGAATCCAATTATTCTCCGATTGAAAAAGAATGTTTGGCGTTGGTATTCGCTGTGCAAAAGTTGAGGCATTATTGTCTCTCCCATGATATAACTTTGATCTCAAGAGCAGATCCGATGAAATTCTTGATGACCAGGCCAATGTTATCGGGAAGACTAGCCAAGTGGATGTTATTGTTATCAGAATATACTATTTGTATAAGCCGGCGAAAGAGTGAAAGGACAAGCTATGGCAGATTTTCTCGCAAAGACATCCTATAGCGTAGAAAATGAAGAAATCAATGATGAATCCCTGATGAACAAAGTTATGTTGGTGAATCTCGAATCTCTTTGGCAAATGTATTTTGATGGTGCCGCTCGAATATCGGGAGCGGGGGTGAGTGATATTCATTACTCCTCAAGGCGATTTATTACCATACTCTTTCACGTTGGGTATCGCATGCACAAATAATGAAGTCGAAATACGAGCTCTTATCATCTAATGGAAATAGCACAAAGAAATGGAAATAAAATCATTGCATATCTTCGAGATTCTAAATTGATTATAAATCAATTGACAATGTAATTTGAAGTAAGGAAAGAAGAACTTTGCCTTATTATCTAAGGCACAACAACTTGATTTTGAACAGTTTTATTATGTGGAAATTAAACACATACGCGGTCGGAGAATGCAAAAGCAGATGCTTTAGCCAATTTTAGCAAAGAACTTTATCTCGCACAAACCGAAGTCCTCTTCAGGTAACTATAGAAGAAAGAAGATTCCCGCCATCCGCAGAGGTTATCGAAGAAACCGTTGAAATGTTGCCTATATCCTGTTCTGGAGTAATGATGGATGATTGGCGTCACTTTTGTTGATTATCTCAAATATAATATCTTGCCGAAGATAATGCACAAAGACAAGCAGATTAAGCAACGATCAGAAAATTTATCATATGCAAAAGTATTATATAGAAAATCTTATAATGGAATGTTTAAGGTGCTTAGACAAGCAAGAAGCAAACCAAATGTCAAGGAGGCACATTCAGTGAATGTGGAGCACATCAAGCCGCCGAAATTTATGCCATAGAGTGCATCGAATGGGTTATTATTGGCCTACTATGTTTAAAGATGCGATAGAATATGCAAAGCGATGTCATGAATGTCAAATACACGGAGATGTAATACATGTTCCTCCGTAAGAATTACATCAGTCTGTTGCTTCTTGGCCTTTTCTCACTGGGACTCGACGTAATTGGTCCTATAAATCCCCCTTCATCTAAAGAAAAACAGTATATTCTGGCAGCAACAGATTATTTCTCTAAATGGACCGAAGTAGTCGCCTTGCGTAATGTTAAAGAAAAAGACGTGGTTAACTTCGTCCGGCATGCTATAATATACCGTCATGGTATTCCGAAGAAGATCGTCACTGATAATGGCACCCCTTTTAAAAATAGAGGCATGGAAAAGTTATGTCAAAAGTTCGGTATCCAGCATTCTTTTTCAACACCTTACTATCTGTCGGCCAATGGACTAGCAGAGGCGTTTAACAAAATGATTGTCAAGATAATGAAAAAAAATGGTGACAGGCAATAAGCGCGATTGGGATGAAAAGTTACAAGAAGCATTATGGGCCTACAGAATCACCCATCGTACAGCAACAGGGGCGACACCATATTCATTAATCTATAGTATGGAGGCAGTTATCTCAATTAAAATGCAGGTGGCATCACTCCGAATAGCAGTACATCAGTCTATAACAGATGATGAAAATGCAAAAATAAGGCTGAAAGAATTAGATCTGCTTGATGAGAAATGTCTTGTAGCTCAAATGAATTGATTGCAATCATATCAAAGCCGAATATCAATTTGCCTTTGATAAACAGGTTAAATACCGCTCTTTCAAAAAAGGGGATATGGTGTTAATGTTGAAAAGACCTATAGTGGTCACTCGCCAGACAGGGGGCAAGTTCGAGCCTAAATGGGACGGTCCATATGTGGTAAAAGAAGTATTCTCCAATGAGGCATATAGAATCACAAATCAAGAGGGACAGGGTATCAGTATACTTGTCAACGCCTGTTTCATCAAAAGATATTATCCCTAAAGATAGACATCTGGATTTTGACCCAGAATATTATCGGTATAATGATTCTGTATCAAAAGGGGGCAAGGATGAATAAGATCATGTCTATATGTCAACAAATGAAGCTATAAAGAAGAAATTCACAAGCATGTCAATTATCAAGCATGAAATCTAATATATATATATATATATGATCATCATCATCATCAAATAAGATTGACAAAATTAATATTATCTTGAAGATTCTCTTGAAGATATTGACAAAATTATATTGCCTTACAAGGCACGGATTCTCTTCATTCTCTTGAAGATATTATCTAAGAAATATTTTGCCTTACAAGGCGTGGATCTTCTTGAAAATATTTTGCCTTACAAGGCATGGGTCTTCTTGAAGATATTTCGGAAATATCTACTATATTTGCAAATGATGATGATCATATATATATATATATATATATATATATATATATATATATATATATATATATATATTGCCTTACAAGGCATGGATCCTCTTGAAGATATTATCAAAAGCAAGGATATATCAATATCAATCAAAGAGGCAGTATAGCCAAGCCAAATCCTAAAAGAGCTAAATTGAGCCAAAAAAAAAAAGATCAAGCTCGAAAAAAAAAAAATGCTCTCAAAGGATCAAGCTCTAAAAGAGCCGGCCAACTATACGTAAGACCTATGAAGATCGCCATTCGGGCAGCTGCGAGGAGTCAGTGGCCCTAAAAAGCCCGCGAAGACCATCGTGTGCGCACCCATGCGGGTAGTCGACGAAGTCAAGGATTCAAAGCCTAAAAGGCCATAAATCCGCGAAGACTAGTCACCGTAACTCCCATGCCGTCTTGTATAGCTTCCGCGCCGCCACGGGGAACGGATGAAAATGCCCTCCCGTGAATGGGCTGGGCTCGACCTTGCGACGAAGAAAACAAATGCAAGTGCGAGCTTTATGCCAACCGTGCGTAAGACCCTCCAGTCTAGGGTTTGATTTCGTAGTAACTCATGAGGAAGGGCTTAAACCTACTCATTGATGGATGGCGACCCTAGATTTGGTGCCCAAAGGTAGCCTTGCGAGCCCCGCGAACTCTAGAGAGTTACCGTGGCCAACCCCGTGCGTAAAACCAACAGTTCACCACCCCCGGTAGCGTCAATGGGCCCTCTCGATGGACCTTGGACCGTGAGCTCAAGGCAGTGAGAAGCCCAAAAGCGAACTCTAGAGAGTTACAGTGGCCATTACATAAGACCCATAAATGCTCCACTACTCATGAGCTTAAACCGTGTGTGTGCGCACGCTCCACTACTCATGAGCATAAACTGTGTGTGGCTAATTAAATTGAAACTTAGTACCGCCAATTTAAATACTCACCTAGAGAATCCCGCACTAACAAAGCATAAAAGGTTTAGAAATTTAAAAAAAAAGAAATTGTAAAGGATGTAATGAAATTAAATATAATTGATAATAAATATATATAAAGTATAAATATAATTTGATAATATTAGTATAAATATCATCAATATGCAAGGTGGAAAATACCATTATAAACATCTCAAAATACTATCATGAAATATATGAGAAGCCAAATAAATTATATATCCAAAAAACATGAAAGCAAAGAATACATGTTCAAAATTACATGTTTAAAGATCTTCTATAATCCCCATTGCTTCTGAGTATCTGCGCAAATCTTCTTTCAATTGTGCCTAAGCTGCATCATGTTTAGATTTTTCTTCAAAAATAAGTCTTGCCTGATCAGGAACGCCAGCAAGCTTATTCTCCAAAGAAGCAATTATTTCTTTACCTTGAAGTTGTACGGATTTTTCAATATCAATGGATTGAACATTCACCCGTATCTTCTCTTCGATATCTTGAATGATTAAGACCTGCTCATGATTCCTCCTCTCCAGTTGAGAAATTTCTTCCTTTAGAGCTGCAATCCGATCTTGGATAGTCATACTTTCATCAACATGAATCTTTAATTGATCTTGAAGAATCATATGCTCTTGTTCAAGTTTAGAAATTGATGAAGCCGTCAGAGAAGCTTGTTCTTGAGATGAAGCCAACTGCTTTCTACACTCTAAAATCTCAGGGGCAATTGTAACATTCTCTACTGACGCCAAAGAAATTACTGAATCACGAAATTTGAGGAGTGAATCCCGCAAAGGAGATATGTTGATTCTGGCCATCTTGGCAGAGCTCTCTAAAATCTCTATAGCAACATCCAAGTCCAACCATTGATCAGGATTTCTGAAGATATGGATTATTGCTAACAAAGAATGTTTCACCATAAGCATTTTATGAACAGGAATCTTCGCAAAGGATGACAGTTCAGAAGTAGTGGCTATAGAATCAGAACTAGCCGCACCGCTGCAGGAATGAGTTCCTATAGCAAAAGAAGAAGGATATTCAATATATTATTATGAAATATATAGTCTTGGGTAAAGATATTCAGCGTATATATATATATACCTATCACTGGAATACGACTAACAAAAGGAGAAGCTCTCTGAGTCATGGAAGGGCCAAGTTCCACCATATCAGCAAAAGATGGTGCTCTAGCTTCCGTGCTTGAATCTCTGGTAGCCGGAGTTGGCAAGTCAGTAGTTTCTGTAGGAAATATGATTTCACGAGCCACTACTCTCTGTACTACCAACGGAACTACGGGTGCTCTTGGTGAAGATACTACAAGAGGCTCACTGAGGAGATAGCACCTATTTCTGCAACTTGGGCACCTAAAAAAGGGAGACATAATGATTTTAAATAAATAATAGTTGGTTAAAATATAAAATATATGCATATGAAAATTAAATTTCCTTTACCTGGTGAATACCCATATTCTCCATAATCTAAAGGCTCTTCTTCATCTTCCTCGGCTGCAGGAGATTTAGCAGGAACATTAATGCTAGGAGGAGTCTTAGCAGTTGCAGGGGAAGATTCCATTTCAACTTCTTTCACAGCTGTTTCCTCTTCTTCGCCAATATCGACTTCACCTTCTTCAAAGTCATCATCTTTATCTTCACCACTATCGCTATCTCCGCTGTCTTCATATCGCGAAGATTCAGTTGTATCTGATGATGAAGTTGAACTTTCATCTTCCAAAGTTTCTTCGACAACTTCTTCAATGATAACTTGCTTCCCTTTGTAAGAAACGGGTTGGCTGCTCTCCGGTGCAGACTCTTGGACTATAGGGGAAGCGGATGCTGGTCGAGTTCTTTCTGGAGGAATAGGGGATGATGTTTGCAAACGCGTTCTTGATCTAGTCATCGGAGAAGATGGACTAGGACCAAGGGGTTGTGGAGGAGATATGGAAGTACCAATAGCTGGTCCTTCTTGAACCACTGCAGTCTCTGTAGGAATTGGAGAAGATGTACCTTCAGCATCATCTGCAGCTTGGTTTGAAGAGTCCCGACGAGATTTTTCAAATTCTCTTAGATCTCCATGGGCAAACCAGCCATCCAAAGTGTTGATAGGCTTGATTTCATGGATAGGGTCTTCCAATGATATCTTCCTACAAATTTCTCCAGGATGAGATGCATGGCTCTTCTCCGGAATATAGCCGATTCCGCTCTCTAAATTTTTGCCCTTCAGCCTGGGTGGATGGAGAAAGATAGAAGAATCCACTGGCAAGCATTTAGCAACCAAGTATGATTGGTGATCCCACCATCGCATCCAGCTATATGATGTACGGACTATGCGATCACAGCTTGGAATTATGAAGAGGGAGCCAACGCAGCCATTCAGCAACTGTTTCCATATCATGGCCCAGTTAAGAGGACCAGTTCCATAACAGCGCATTTTTCTAGTAACCAACCCCATAGTCTTGTGGCACGGTTTGATCATAACCAAATTGACGAGCAAAGCGACCGGGGTAGTAAGGTTCTCTCCAAATTTCGTCCCTTCCCGAAGAGGTAAACTGCATGAGCGAATAGAAAAGAAGAAAGCTCTCTCTCTCTGTGCAGAAGTGTTTCGTTGTCCACCATATCTGTATCTTTCATGATAGCGATAAAGGCAAAACTGAAAGAAGTTTATATGGTCATCATCTCAAATTTTATTGGCCACCCACTCGTATGCTCTTTTTGCCATTGCTCTTTGCTGAAAGAACCAGAGTGGAAGGTGAGAAGGATAATATATGCTTGCTCCGAAGCCTCAAAAGTCCAAGGAAAATAAACTCCAAGCCACCCCGTAATATAATGCCAAGACATATGTGCAGATGAAGCTCCAAGAATAGGGTCTTTTACGTGAGTAGCTACTTCTCCAAGGGCTCTGTAGATAGAACATAATACGGGAGGAGTAAGAGAATATTTATGGCCTTCCGCTAAAGCACCAGCCACAACGAAGACGCTTGGATGAACAACATCTGCCCACTTAGAGCTAGGCAATACGACCAAACTTAGCCAATAAGTCAAGAACGCTGCAAGTTCTCCGAAAGAGCTATATTCTGGCTTTCCTCTTACTGCATCTCGAAGCTTCGTTAGTTCTTTAGAGCGGCAGTCACGAAACCTTCAAGAAAAAAATGAAGGAGGTTAATATGCAGGAATGGCTAAATAGTAAGAATATAAAGAAGGAGAATAATGGTCGGATTGATAAATACCTGAGACCCCTAGAGAAATGAGCCAGCCATTGTAAAGGGGGAATTTTGTGAAAATTGGGAAATTTGCCCATCTCTTTGAATAGTTCTATGGTAGTCTCGAAGATGAAAGGCTTGCGGTCTGGAGAAGATACAAAGGCCAATTATTTGTTTGTAGGAATGAATTCGTCATAGAATTTGCCTGTTATTGTGAGACCGGCTATACGATGAAGGTCCCAAAGAGATATGCTCATTTCACCATAAGGAAGATGGTTGGTTGTAGGTGGCCAATATTCAAGGAAGCCTTTCAAAATATTGGGTTCCCTATAGAAGTATTTGGAGGTTACTTCTATGGCATCATAAAGTTCGATCTTTGTAAGAGTGCTTGTATGCTTCAGCAAAATAGCCTCCGCCCATTCAGAGTAATAGCGGCGAGCAGTTAACATGCCTCTGATGCGGAATTCTTTCTGTCCCCAGAGTTGTTCTTGATCTCTGAAGCGTTGTCGCACTGTCTCATAAAAATGAGAAGGAAAGAGATCATGAGGATTATGGAAAGAGCTAAGAAGATCATGGGATGACCTTCTCCTATCCTCTGTCGCGGCTTCGAAGTTTGAATGATTCCCTCCAGAATCCGAGGCTCTCTTGAGGCCCATGATTCGGTATACATTAATCTCTCGCCATGGATGTAGTCTTTAGACTCGCAGTCTAGCATGGACTGATGGCGATATACCTTGATTGGAATAATTGTCATGCCCTCCGCATGAGGGTTGTCAAACTTCATGATACCTTCAACAACTCGTACTGAGTCCCACGAGTTTTGAAGCCGTTTCTTCTTGTGTTCCTCGATCTTTTCTGCAAATTCTTTCGCCTTATTGCGGCGAGTTTTCTTCGGACGAGAAGCAGGGGGAGTATCTTCACGGAGAGGTGGTCTCTCACTATCAGTACGAATATGAGCTGTGGTCTTCAACCATTCGTCCCAGTCATATTCTCTGCCATGCTTAGGCGGACATTTAATATCTCCCAAAGATATAGATCTGTGAATGGGGGAAGGCAAAGATCTAATACGGTCAGAGAAGTCAAATGTGGGAAGAACAGGTTCTTTAAAATAAGCGGGATTTCTGGAAGTAGTCTTTGTCCGCTTAGCAGGTGGTTGATCAGAAGAAGGCGAGTCAGAAGGAGTCACAAGACGGGCTGTTTGTTTAATACGAGCCATGAAAAAGACAAAGGAAGGAAGATAGATGATAGAGTAAGAAAGGAAGAAAGAAGAAAATGGCTAAGTGTTGGAAAAAGTTCGAAAAAAATTGCCTAAGTACAGAGTACTTTTTGAGTGCGCGAGGTCGCGTAAAGTATATGGTTTGCGCGGAAAATCTCCAAGTTCAAAGGACTTCGCGCAAAGTGAAATGCTTTGTGCGAGGTCGCGCAAAGTAGGAGGTTTGCGCGGAAGAAAATCGCCAGAGCAGAGTTTCAGCACAGGCATTTCGTGAAAATGACTAAGTAGTTGGACTATTTATAGTATTTCTGACCGAGTACGGTACTCGACCGAGCTTTGCGCGGGGTCGCGCAAACCCTACAGAAAAAGAGTGATTTGATCCTTTTCTTTGATTTTCTGAAAAAATAAAGAACGGATCAAGGGGGCATCTGTTGAGGCATAAAATAAACAAGGAAGTGAAGACGAGAAAGATCAAGAAATTAGTTTGAAGATCAAGAAATTAGCTTCAGGACCACTTTGCGCGGGTTCGCGCAAAGAGAAAATGGTTGCGCCGGACCGCGCAAAGTGAATGGGTTGCGCGGGTGAATGAGAAAAATAGTTTGCGCGGGACTGATAGTTTGCGCGAGACCGCGCAAAGCATGTCGTTTGCGCGTGTCCGTGCAAAGTGTATGCTGGAGGTATAAAAAGGGGATTGGATGTTATTTTGTCCCACATCGACCAGAACAGAAATTTCCACTAGTGAAAATGTCTATAAATACCCCATTCCTTCTCTCAAAGGGGGGTTGGAAGATTTTAGATTAGAAGAAAGACGAAGAAGAAGACAGAAGAAGAAGATTGGAGGTCAGAGCATTGGATCTCGCTAAAGGAGTATTGACACGGAATTGCGCGACTCGGCAAGCAAAGGAGCATTGGGCTCTTGTAGTTTGCGCGGACCCGCGCAAAGCATGTAGTTTGCGCGGACCCGCGCAAACCGGTTGCTTGGCAGTTTTTAACAGCAATGGGCTGTTGTGCTGTTGGAATGGCTAGAGTCTTCAAATCTTCAAGTTCTTCTTGTTCAGGAGAAAAGGAAGAATCATCGACAAAGAGGCGTATTCCTCCTAAGTTTCAGGAGATGACTGAAATAGCACCGAAATGCTGCCGGAATCTCTGTTCTCTTGAAGACTATTGATCGACTTGTCTATTCCTCCTAAGTCATTGGAGATGATTGACATCATTGCCGTTATGCTGCCAAAAATTATATTATAATAATTGTCACTTATAATGAATTCTTTGTAAACTATCTTAGAATCAAGGGATACCAGAGGATGTAAATGAATTCAGAATCAATAAAGTGTGATGATTGTCTTTGTAACTATTCCATTTTTATGTTTGAATAAGATAATTCTCCCAAATTAAATACATTTGTTTCCTTGTCGAAACACTTGTCAAGTTAACATTCCAATGAGCTCAAAATAGTTTAAATTCAAACTCTGAACAAAGAGTTATGAGGGTTACCCTCGAACAAGGAGATTAAGGAAACATCCAGGACCGACGACTACGATCCCACTTATGGATGCCCAAATGGTCTCGGAATACGACGATTCTAGTCAGGAATGCACTAAATTACCTTTCAGATGACCAAAAATTGACCTAATCCCACATCAAACGATGGAGTTATGGGTGTCTTCGTTGGATCACGCGATTTGGAAAGATTAACAATCCATACAGAAAAATGACAATCGAAGAGTTCCAACGTGCTTTTGGGATATCGAATTATCTCTGAATTAGGCAATTCTTGTCCCATTTTGAAGCTTGACAAGTTACCATCCCAATGAGCTAGAAATAGTCTAAATTCGTCCTCTGAAGAGAGAATAATGAGGGTTACTATTGGACAAGGAGATGAAGGAACATTCAAGACCGATGACAGCGATCCCACTTACAGATGTCAAAATGGTCTCGGAATATGACGATTCTAGTAAGGAATGAAAGAGCACTTAAGTACCTTTTAGATGACCAAAAATTGACCTAATCTGACATCAAACAATGGAGTTATGGGCGTCTTCGTTGGATCGTGCGATTTGGAAAGATTAACTATCCATTTTAAAAAATGAGGATCGAAGAGTTCCAATGTACTTTTGAGATATCGAACGGTTTCTAAATTTAGCAATTCTATTGCCTTTTTGAAGCTTGACAAGTTACCATTCCAATAACCTGAAATAGTCTAAATTCGACCTCTTAAGAGAGAGTTATGAGGGTTACTATTGGACAAGGAGATAAAGAAAACATTCAGGACCGATGACTGCGATCCCACTTACGGATGCCCAAATGGTCTCGGAATACGACGTTTCCAAGCAGGAATGAAAGAGCACTAAAGCACCTTTCAGATGACCAAAAATCGACCCAATCCGACATCAAACGATGGAGTTATGAGTGTCTCCGTTGGATCGCGCGATTTGGAAAGATTAACTATCCATATTTGAAAATGACGATCGAAGAGTTCCAATGTACCTTTGGGATATCGAAAGGTTTCTGAATTATGCAATTCTGGTGTCATTTTGAAGCTTGACAAGTTACCATTCCAATGACCTGAAATAGTCTAAATTCGACCTCTGAAGAGAGAGTTATGAGGGTTACTTTTGGACAAGGAGATGAAGGAAACATTCAGGACCGACAACTATGATCCCACTTACAGATGCCCAAATGGTCTCAGAATATGACGATTCCATTTAAGAATGAAGGAGCACTAAAGTACCTTTCAGATGACCAAAAATCGACCCAATCGGACATCAAACGATGAAGTTATGGGAGTCTCCGTTGGATCGCTCGATTTGGAAAGATTAAAATCCATATTGCAAAATGACGATCGAAGAGTTCCAACTTGTATTTAGGATATTGAACTGTCTCTGAATTAACCAATTCTCATCCAATTTGTAATCTTGTCAAGTTACCATTCCAATGAGCTCAAAATAGTTTAAATTCAAACTCTGAAGAGAGAGTTATGAGGGTTACCCTCGAACAAGGAGATTAAGGAAACATCTAGGACCGACAACTGTGATCCCACTTATGGATGCCCAAATGGTCTCGGAAAATTGACTATTCCAGTCAGGAATGCACTAAATTACCTTTTAGATGACCAAAAATCGACCCAATCCCCCATCAAACGATGGAGTAATGGGTGTCTTCGTTGGATCACGCGATTTGGAAAGATTAACAATCCATACAGAAAAATGACGATCGAAGAGTTCCAACGTGCTTTTGGGATATCGAATTATCTCTGAATTAGGCAATTCTTGTCCCATTTTGAAGCTTGACAAGTTATCATCCCAATGAGCTAGAAATAGTCTAAATTCGTCCTCTGAAGAGAGAATAATGAGGGTTACTATTAGACAAGGAGATGAAGGAACATTCAAGACCGATGACAGCGATCCCACTTACAGATGTCAAAATGGTCTCGGAATACGAAGATTCTAGTAAGGAATGAAAGAGCACTTAAGTACCTTTCAGATGACCAAAAATAGACCCAATCTGACATCAAATAATGGAGTTATGGGCATCTCCGTTGGATCGCGCGATTTGGAAAGATTAACTATCCATTTAAAAAAATGAGGATCGAAGAGTTCCAATGTACTTTTGAGATATCGAACGGTTTCTAAATTTAGCAATTCTATTGCCTTTTTGAAGCTTGACAAGTTACCATTCCAATAACCTGAAATAGTCTAAATTCGACCTCTTAAGAGAGAGTTATGAGGGTTACTATTGGACAAGGTGATAAAGAAAACATTAAGGACCGATGACTGCGATCCCACTTACGGATGCCCAAATGGTCTCGGAATACAACGTTTCTAAGCAAGAATGAAATAGCACTAAAGCACCTTTCAGATGACCAAAAATTGACCCAATCTGACATCAAACGATGGAGTTATGAGTGTCTCGGTTGGAACGCGCGATTTGGAAAGATTAACTATCCATATTTGAAAATGACGATCGAAGAGTTCCAATGTACCTTTGGGATATCGAAAGGTTTCTGAATTATGCAATTCTGTTGTCATTTTGAAGCTTGACAAGTTACCATTCCAAAGACTTGAAATATCTAAATTCGACCTCTGAAGAAAGAGTTATGAGGGTTACTTTTGGACAAGGAGATGAAGGAAACATTCAGGACCGACAACTATGATCCCACTTACAGATGCCCAAATGGTCTCAGAATATGATGATTCCATTTAAGAATGAAGAAGCACTAAAGTACCTTTCAGATGACCAAAAATCGACCCGATCGGACATGAAACGATGAAGTTAGGGAGTCTCCGTTGGATTGCTCGATTTGGAAAGATTAAAATCCATATTGCAAAATGACGATCGAAGAGTTCCAACTTGCTTTTAGGATATTGAACTGTCTCTGAATTAACCAATTCTCATCCAATTTGTAATCTTGTCAAGTTACCATTCCAATGAGCTTAAAATAGTTTAAATTCAAACTCTAAAGAGAGAGTTATGAGGGTTACCCTCGAACAAGGAGATTAAGGAAACAACCAGCTTCGACGACTGTGATCCCACTTATGGATGCCCGAATGGTCTCGAAATACGACGATTCCAGTCAGGAATGCACTAACCTTTCAGATGACCAAAAATCAACCCAATCCCACATCAAACGATGGAGTTATGGGTGTCTTCGTTGGATCACGCGATTTGGAAAGATTAACAATCCATACAGAAAAATGACAATCGAAGAGTTCCAACGTGCTTTTGGGATATCGAATTATCTCTGAATTAGGCAATTCTTGTCCCATTTTGAAGCTTGACAAGTTATCATCCCAATGAGCTAGAAATAGTCTAAATTCGTTCTCTAAAGAGAGAATAATGAAGGTTACTATTGGACAAGGAGATGAAGGAACATACAAGACCGATGACAGCGATCCCACTTACAAATGTCAAAATGGTCTCGGAATACGACGATTTTAGTAAGGAATGAAAGAGCACTTAAGTACCTTTCAGATGACTAAAAATAGACCCAATTCGACATCAAACAATGGAGTTATTGGCGTCTCCGTTGGATCGCGCGATTTGGAAAGATTAACTATCCATTTAAAAAAATGAGGATCGAAGAGTTCCAATGTACTTTTGAGATATCGAATGGTTTCTAAATTTAGCAATTCTATTGGCTTTTTGAAGCTTGACAAGTTAGCATTCCAATAACCTGAAATATTCTAAATTCAACCTCTTAAGAGAGAGTTATGATGGTTACTATTGGACAAGGTGATAAAGAAAACATTTAGGACCGATGACTGCGATCCCACTTATGGATGCCCAAATGGTCTCGGAATACGATGTTTCCAAGCAGGAATGAAAGAGCACTAAAGCACCTTTCATATGACCAAAAATCGACCCAATCCGACATCAAACGATGGAGTTATGAGTGTCTCCGTTGGATCGCGCGATTTGGAAAGATTAACTATCCATATTTGAAAATGACGATCGAAGAGTTCCAATGTACCTTTGGGATATCGAAAGGTTTCTGAATTATGCAATTCTGGTGTCACTTTGAAGCTTGACAAGTTACCATTCCAATGACCTAAAATAGTCTAAATTCGACCTCTGAAGAGAGAGTTATGAGGGTTACTTTTGGACAAGGAGATGAAGGAAACATTCAGGACCGACAACTATGATCCCACTTGCAGATGCCCAAATGGTCTCGGAATATGACGATTCCATTTAAGAATGAAGGAGCACTAAAGTACCTTTCAGATGACCAAAAATCGACCCAATCGGACATGAAACGATGAAGTTAGGGAGTCTCCGTTGGATCGCTCGATTTGGAAAGATTAAAATCCATATTGTAAAATGACGATCGAAGAGTTCAAACTTACTTTTAAGATATTGAACTGTCTCTGAATTAACCAATTCTCATCCAATTTGTAATCTTGTCAAGTTACCATTCCAATGAGCTCAAAATAGTTTAAATTCAAACTCTGAAGAGAGAGTTATGAGGGTTACCCTTGAACAAGGAGATTAAGGAAACATCCAGCTTCGACGACTGCGATCCCACTTACAGATGCCCAAATGGTCTCGGAATACAACGTTTCTAAGCAGGAATGAAAGAGCACTAAAGCACCTTTCAGATGACCCAAAATTGACCAAACCTAACATCAAACGATGGAGTTATGAGTGTCTCGGTTGGATCGCGCGATTTGGAAAGATTAACTATCCATATTTGAAAATGTGATCGAAGTGTTCCAATGTACCTTTGGGATATCGAAAGGTTTCTGAATTATGCAATTCTGTTGTCATTTTGAAGCTTGACAAGTTACCATTCCAATGACCTGAAATAGTCTAAATTCGACCTCTGAAGAGAGAGTTATGAGGGTTACTTTTGGACAAGGAGATGAAGGAAACATTCAGGACCGACAACTACGATCCCACTTACAGATGCCCAAATGGTCTCAGAATATGATGATTCCATTTAAGAATGAAGGAGCACTAAAGTACCTTTCAGATGACCAAAAATCGACCCGATCGGACATGAAACGATGAAGTTAGGGAGTCTCCGTTGGATCGCTCGATTTGGAAAGATTAAAATCCATATTGCAAAATGACGATCGAAGAGTTCCAACTTGCTTTTAGGATATTGAACTGTCTCTGAATTAACCAATTCTTCTCCAATTTGTAATCTTGTCAAGTTACCATTCCAATGAGCTCAAAATAGTTTAAATTCAAGCTCTGAAGAGAGATTTATGAGGGTTACCCTCAAACAAGGAGATTAAGGAAACATCCAGCTCTGACGACTGCGATCCCACTTATGGATGCCCAAATAGTCTCGGAATACGATGATTCCAGTCAGGAATGCACTAAATTACCTTTCAGATGACCAAAAATCGACCCAATCCCACATCAAACGATGGAGTTATGGGTGTCTTCGTTGGATCACGCGATTTGGAAAGATTAACAAACCATATAGAAAAATGACGATCGAAGAGTTCCAACGTGCTTTTGGGATATCGAATTATCTCTGAATTAGGCAATTCTTGTCCCATTTTGAAGCTTGACAAGTTATCATCCCAATGAGCTAGAAATAGTCTAAATTCGTCCTCTGAAGAGAGAATAATGAGGGTTACTATTGGACAAGGAGATGAAGGAACATTCAAGACCGATGACAGCGATCCCACTTACAGATGTCAAAATGGTCTCAGAATATGACGATTCTAGTAAGGAATGAAAGAGCACTTAAGTACCTTTCAGATGACCAAAAATAGACCCAATCTGACATCAAACAGTGGAGTTATGGGCGTCTCCGTTGGATCGCGTGATTTGGAAAGATTAACTATCCATTTTAAAAAATGAGGATCGAAGAGTTCCAATGTACTTTTGAGATATCGAACGGTTTCTAAATTTACCATTCTATTGCCTTTTTGAAGCTTGACAAGTTACCATTCCAATAACCTGAAATAGTTTAAATTCGACCTCTTACGAGAGAGTTATAAGGGATACTATTGGACAAGGAGATAAAGAAAACATTCAGGACCGATGACTGCGATCCCACTTACGGATGCCCAAATGGTCTCGGAATACGACGTTTCCAAGCAGGAATGAAAGAGCACTAAAGCACCTTTCAGATGACCAAAAATCGACCCAATCCGACATCAAACGATGGAGTTATGAGTGTCTCCGTTGGATCGCGCGATTTGGAAAGATTAACTATCCATATTTGAAAATGACGATCGAAGAGTTCCAATGTACCTTTGGGATATCGAAAGGTTTCTGAATTATGCAATTCTGGTGTCATTTTGAAGCTTGACAAGTTACCATTCCAATGACCTGAAATAGTCTAAATTCGACCTCTGAAGAGAGAGTTATGAGGGTTACTTTTGGACAAGGAGATGAAGGAAACATTCAGGACCGACAACTACGATCCCACTTACAGATGCCCAAATGGTCTCGGAATATGACGATTCCATTTAAGAATGAAAGAGCACTAAAGTACCTTTCAGATGACCAAAAATCGACCCAATCGGACATCAAACGATGAAGTTATGGGAGTCTCCGTTGGATCGCTTGATTTGGAAAGATTAAAATCCATATTGCAAAATGACGATCGAAGAGTTCCAACTTGCTTTTAGGATATTGAACTGTCTCTGAATTAACCAATTCTCGTCCAATTTGTAATCTTGTCAAGTTACCATTCCAATGAGCTCAAAATAGTTTAAATTCAAACTCTGAAGAGAGAGTTATGAGGGTTACCCTCGAACAAGGAGATTAAGGAAACATCCAGCTTCGACGATTGCGATACCACTTATGGATGCCCAAATGGTCTCGGCATATGACGATTCCAGTCAAGAATGCACTAACCTTTCAGATGACCAAAAATCAACCCAATCCCACATCAAACGATGGAGTTATGGGTGTCTTCGTTGGATCACGGGATATGGAAAGATTAACAATCCATACAGAAAAATGACGATCAAAGAGTTCCAACGTGCTTTTGGGATATCGAATTATCTCTGAATTATGCAATTCTTGTCCCATTTTGAAGCTTGACAAGTTATCATCCCAATGAGCTAGAAATAGTCTAAATTTGTCCTCTGAAGAGAGAATAATGAGGGTTACTATTGGACAAGGAGATGAAGGAACATTTAAGATCGATGACAGCGATCCCACTTACAAATGTCAAAATGGTCTCGGAATACGACGATTCTAGTAAGGAATGAAAGAGCACTTAAGTATCTTTCAGATGACCAAAAATACACCCAATTCGACATCAAACAATGGAGTTATGGGCGTCTCCATTGGATCGCGCGATTTGGAAAGATTAACTATCCATTTTAAAAAATGAGGATCGAAGAGTTCCAATGTACTTTTGAGATATCGAACGGTTTCTAAATTTAGCAATTCTATTATTGCCTTTTTGAAGCTTGACAAGTTACCATTCCAATAACCTGAAATATTCTAAATTCAACCTCTTAAGAGAGAGTTATGATGGTTACTATTGGACAAGGTGATAAAGAAAACATTTAGGACCGATGACTGTGATCCCACTTACGGATGCCCAAATGGTCTCAGAATACGACATTTCCAAGTAGGAATGAAAGAGCACTAAAGAACCTTTCAGATGACCAAAAATTGACCCAATCCGACATCAAACGATGGAGTTATGAGTGTCTCCATTGGATCGGGCGATTTGGAAAGATTAACTATCCATATTTGAAAATGACAATCGAAGAGTTCCAATGTACCTTTGGGATATCGAAAGGTTTCTGAATTATGCAATTTTGGTGTCACTTTGAAGCTTGACAAGTTACCATTCCAATGACCTGAAATAGTCTAAATTTGACCTCTGAAGAGAGAGTTATGAGGGTTACTTTTGGACAAGGAGATGAAGGAAACATTCAGGACCGACAACTACGATCCCACTTACAGATGCCCAACTGGTCTCGGAATATGACGATTCCATTTAAGAATGAAGGAGCACTAAAGTACCTTTCAGATGACCAAAAATCGACCCGATCGGACATGAAACAATGAAGTTAGGGAGTCTCTGTTGGATCGCTCGATTTGGAAAGATTAAAATCCATATTGTAAAATGACGATCAAAGAGTTCGAACTTACTTTTAAGATATTGAACTGTCTCTGAATTAACCAATTCTCATCCAATTTGTAATCTTGTCAAGTTACCATTCCAATGAGCTCAAAATAGTTTAAATTCAAACTCTGAAGAGAGAGTTATGAGGGTTACCCTCGAACAAGGAGATTAAGGAAAGATCCAGCTCCGACGACTGCGATCCCACTTATGGATGCCCAAATGGTCTCGGAATACGATGATTCCAGTCAGGAATGCACTAAATTACCTTTTAGATGACCAAAAATCAACCCAATCCCACATCAAACGATGGAGTTATGGGTGTCTTTGTTGGATCACACGATTTGGAAAGATTAACAAACCATACAGAAAAATGACGATCGAAGAGTTCCAACGTGCTTTTGGGATATCGAATTATCTCTGAATTAGGCAATTCTTGTCCCATTTTGAAGCTTGACAAGTTATCATCCCAATGAGCTAGAAATAGTCTAAATTCCTCCTCTGAAGAGAGAATAATGAGGGTTACTATTGGACTAGGAGATGAAGGAACATTCAAGACCGATGACAGCGATCCCACTTACAGATGTCAAAATGGTTTCGGAATATGACGATTCTAGTAAGGAATGAAAGAGCACTTAAGTACCTTTCAGATGACCAAAAATAGACCCAATCTGACATCAAACAATGGAGTTATGGGCGTCTCCGTTGGATCGCGCGATTTGCAAAGATTAACTATCCATTTTAAAAAATGAGGATCGAAGAGTTCCAATGTACTTTTGAGATATCGAACGGTTTCTAAATTTACCATTCTATTGCCTTTTTGAAGCTTGACAAGTTACCATTCCAATAACCTGAAATAGTCTAAATTCGACCTCTTACGAGTGAGTTATGAGGGTTACTATTGGACAAGGAGATAAAGAAAACATTCAGGACCGATGACTGCGATCCCACTTACGGATGCCCAAATGGTCTCGGAATACAACGTTTCCAAGCAGGAATGAAAGAGCACTAAAGCACCTTTCAGATGACCAAAAATTGACCCAATTCGACATCAAACGATGGAGTTATGAGTGTCTCCGTTGGATCGCGCGATTTGGAAAGATTAACTATCCATATTTGAAAATGATGATCGAAGAGTTCCAATCTACCTTTGGGATATCGAAAGGTTTCTGAATTATGCAATTCTGGTGTCACTTTGAAGCTTGACAAGTTACCATTCCAATGACTTGAAATAGTCTAAATTCGACCTCTGAAGAGAGAGTTATGAGGGTTACTTTTGGACAAGGAGATGAAGGAAACATTCAGGACCGACAACTATGATCCCACTTACAGATGCCCAAATGGTCTCGGAATATGACGATTCCATTTAAGAATGAAGGAGCACTAAAGTACCTTTCAGATGACCAAAAATTGACCCAATCGGACATGAAACGATGAAGTTAGGGAGTCTCCGTTGGATCGCTCGATTTGGAAAGATTAAAATCCATATTGTAAAATGACGATCGAAGAGTTCGAACTTGCTTTTAAGATATTGAACTGTCTCTGAATTAACCAATTCTCGTCCAATTTGTAATCTTGTCAAGTTACCATTCCAATGAGCTCAAAATAGTTTAAATTCAAACTCTAAAGAGAGAGTTATGAGGGTTACCCTCGAACAAGGAGATTATGGAAACATCCAGCTCCGACGACTGCCATCCCACTTATGGATGCCCAAATGGTCTCGGAAGACGACGATTCCAGTCAGGAATGCACTAAATTACCTTTCAGATGACCAAAAATCGACCCAATCCCACATCAAACGATGGAGTTAAGGGTGTCTTCGTTGGATCACGTGATTTAGAAAGATTAACAAACCATACAGAAAAATGACGATCGAAGAGTTCCAACGTGCTTTTGGGATATCGAATTATCTCTGAATTAGGCAATTCTTGTCCCATTTTGAAGCTTGACAAGTTATCATCCCAATGAGCTAGAAATAGTCTAAATTCCTCCTCTGAAGAGAGAATAATGAGGGTTACTATTGGACAAGGAGATGAAGGAACATTCAAGACCGATGACAGCGATCCCACTTACAGATGTCAAAATGGTCTCAGAATACGACGATTCTAGTAAGGAATGAAAGAGCACTTAAGTAGCTTTCATATGACCAAAAATAGACCCAATCCGACATCAAACAATGGAGTTATGGGCGTCTCCATTGGATCGCGCGATTTGGAAAGATTAACTATCCATTTTAAAAAATGAGGATCGAAGAGTTCCAATGTACTTTTGAGATATCGAACACTTTCTAAATTTACCATTTTATTTTCTTTTTGAAGCTTGACAAGTTACCATTCCAATAAC
Organism: Magnolia changhungtana; assembly: GCA_030180095.1. Taxonomy (NCBI): domain Eukaryota; kingdom Viridiplantae; phylum Streptophyta; class Magnoliopsida; order Magnoliales; family Magnoliaceae; genus Magnolia; species Magnolia changhungtana. Next base: position 134,842 of record JASAUF010000595.1, read on the forward strand.
CTGAAATAGTCTAAATTCGACCTCTTATGAGAGAGTTATGAGGGTTATTATTGGACAAAGAGATAAAGAAAACATTCAGGACCGATGACTGCGATCCCACTTACGGATGCCCAAATGGTCCCGAAATACGACGTTTCCAAGCAGGAATGAAAGAGCACTAAAGCACCTTTCAGATGACCAAAAATCGACCCAATCCGACATCAAACGATGGAGTTATGAGTGTCTCGGTTGGATCTTGCGATTTGGAAAAATTAACTATCCATATTTGAAAATGACGATCGAAGAGTTCCAATGTACATTTGGGATATCGAAAGGTTTCTGAATTATGCAATTCTGGTGTCATTTTGAAGCTTGACAATTACCATTCCAATGGCCTGAAATAGTCTAAATTCGACCTCTGAAGAGAGAGTTATGAGGGTTACTTTTGGACAAGGAGATGAAGGAAACATTCAGGACCGACAACTACGATCCCACTTACAGATGCCCAAATGGTCTCGGAATATGACGATTCCATTTAAGAATGAAGGAGCACTAAAGTACCTTTCAGATGACCAAAAATTGACCCAATCGGACATCAAACGATGAAGTTATGGGAGTCTCCGTTGGATCGCTCGATTTGGAAAGATTAAAATCCATATTGCAAAATGACGATCTGTTTCGACAAGGAAACAAATGTGTTTGATTTGGGGGATTTATTCAATGATAACAAAGAAAGAACAAGAGAACATTGATCACATTTATTCTGAGTTCATTTACATCCTCTGATTCCCTTGATTCTGAAAATAAAGTACAATCAATCAAAATAGACAAGATAGTCTTATGAAAATTTCAGCAGCATTCCGACGCCTGTTTTAATCATCTCCTAGGACTTAGGAGGAATTACTGATCTGATCAACCAGTCTTCAATGAGATAGAAATTTCGGCAGATAACGGCGCTTAATTTCGGTCATCTCCTCATACTTAGGAGGAATTGTTGAATTTCTCTTCTGCTCATTCCAATCCTTCAAACTTTGAATAGAATGAGCTTGGACACTTCATTTATTTCAGCAACATGACGAAGCAGCATGACGGCCTTTAGCCATTTTAGCAACATAAATGTAATTCGATTCAACTTATCGATGGAGTAGCTAGTTGGTTTGCGCGGTCCCGCGCAAACCCCATCGTTTGCGCGGGTCCGCGCAAACCCTATCGCTTGCGCGGGTCCGCGCAAACTGCAGGAGCCCAATGCTCCTACCTTCGATTTTCTTCTTCACTCTTCTTTCGCTCCGAAATCTTCGAACCCCCTTCTAGAGAGAGAGCGGGGTATTTATAGGCATTTCGCAGGTGTAAAACTCCGACTTGGGCGATGTGGGACAAAATAACTCGCAATCACATGCTTTGCGCGGACACGCGCAAATGATATACTTTGCGCGGACACGCGCAAACGATATGCTTTGCGCGGTCCCGCGCAAACTATCTGCTTTGCGCGGACACGCGCAAACTGTCTCAAAGACACCTCTCTTTCTTCTTTTTAATATTTTGCTTTCCAATCTTCTTCTGCTTCAATCCCTTCATCATTCTCTTTTCTTTAACAGATCCCATGGAACTGAAACTTTACCAAAATACCTAAACTACCCATTTGAGAAGGAACTTTACCAAAATACCTAAACTACCCCTTAAGAAGGAACTTTTCCAAAATACCTAAATTACCCGTTGAGAAGGAACTTTACCAAAATACCTAAACTACCCCTTGAGAAGGAACTTTACCAAAATACCTAAACTACCCCTTGAGAAGGTCAGCACCATGGGATTCTTTGACCACTGCAATGATATATTTTTATGCCTCAACAGATGCCCCCTCGATCCTTCTTTGATTGTTTCTTGAAATCAAATGGAGGATCGATCTTCCTCCTCCTGAAGAATCTTGAATGAACTACAACTGAAGGATGACTGGATGATCAGGTTTGCATGGAAGATTGGATGATTATCTCTAACCAGAAAATCAAATGATTGCGTTCGATCAGAAGACTAGAATACTTGCGCTCGACCGGAAGATTTGAATGCTCATATTTGACCAGAAGATTTGATGATTGTACTCGAATCGGAAGACTTGATTGATTGTGCTCGAACAGAAAACTTGATTGATCACGTTCAAACGGAAGACTTGAATGATTGCGCTTGAACAGAAAACTTGATTGATCATGTTCAAACGGAAGACTTGAATGCCCCCAGCCAGTAGTGTTGAGCAGATGCTTCAGTAGAAAAGATGAGATTCTATTTCGTCGAAACTCATCTCTGCAACTGTTGTGACGACTTTGTCTTTGAGCAACTTGACCAGAGAACTATCTTTCAACACTGCTGCTGCTACAACAATCTCTTTGATCAACTCCAGTGACTTTTTTCCTTCAACTCTGCAATGGTCACTTTAATCAACTCCGTTGCTCCTACCGCAGCAACCCTTTTTGATTATTTCCTTTATTCATGATCTGCATAATCCAATTTTTTGAATGATAGTCTTTCCTGCCAAATTAGTCGAAATTAGTATCTCAAGACATTATAATTTTTTAATTCAGCTTTATGAAGCATTGATAATTTTTGAAATTTATATTGAAAACTTCTCTTCTCTTTTAGGCTGATTGTGATATTCGCTCTTGTCATCGTGCTTCGCATTGCATTCTTTGCTCATTAAATCGTGCTTTTGGAGACATCGTTTCCAGCTCCAACGGTTCAATCGCTGAATCTTTTGTCGAGTCTTTTCTAGTTTGTGTTTCTTTAGCATTTCTTCATAGACTTTTCCTTGGATCTTTGTTGATTCTGAAAAATTGAAAAATAGACAAGACTTCTTTCAATTTTCATTTAGCAACTTTTCAAAGGTTATAGAAATTACTGATGATGATTCTGTTTGCTCTGCCTCCATCAGATCTGGTACTTGGAGGCTTACAATATCGCTGTTAGAACAATGAGGAGTTACGTCATCGGATTATATAATTCCCGACATATGAATTCCTCCATATTGCATAAGAGATTATTAGAAAGACCAAGTCATAGATAACTTTGAAGACCAAGTCATACATAACTTTGAAGACCAAGTCATAGATTACTTTGAAGATCAAGGCATAGATAACTTTGAAGACCAAGGCATAAATAACTTTGAAGACCAAGGCATAAATTTTGCCCCCTTTCTCGGTCAATGTTGCATAAAAATTTCTTCAGTAGATAATACTTCCAGAGTAAAGCCTGCCGATGCCTTTGAAGGATGGATAATCTTTGTTGTTCTTTTAATGAATCTAAAGAGTATATCTTGAACCTTTTAGATTGGCCGGAAGAAAATGATAATTTCTTCACTAGTTTATTCTCTGCCCCCTTTAAGAGTTTTGTGCGATAATATTCCCTTATATCAAGAAGGCAAGAGATAAAAAAAAAAAAACCTTACAGATCTTGTCATCAGAACAAATATATTGCAATTGAAGACTAATAATTGACTTTGAAGATTTGAACTCTTAAGTAGATAATGGCCAATATCTTAAAGGCATTTTTTTTGTTGCTGCAATTTGAACTTGATTCAAGAGAAATGAATTTTTTGCACATATTGTTTAATCAATACTTAGGATTTTCATCAGGCAATTGTATACTTGAGCATATCTAATTTGAAATGTGTATTTGCAGCATTTTAAATGCTAAACTTAATTTATGCTTTTTGAGCAGTGGTGCTAATGCACTTTGACTGGCCATACTTTGACTTGGACAAGACTGACCTTGACCTGACTGAACTTGACTCAACCAGACTTGACTTGACTCAACCAGACTTGACTAGTCTAGATTAAACCAGACCAGACTAAACTTAACTGACACTTACACACACAGTTTAAGCTCTTAAGAAGTTGGAGCAATCACGGCCGTGAATTTAATGGGATTTACGCACAGGGTAGCCACAGTAACTCTCTAGAGTTCGCGGGGCTTAACCAGGCTACCTTTGACCAAACCCCGGGCCGCCAGTCCATCAATGAGAGGTCATCCTGCTTCAGAGACCTTCATGAGTTACTACTAGAAACAAGCCCGGGATATAGATTTTCAATGGGTACCAAATCCATGGTCGTCAGTCCATCAATGAGAGGTCATCCTTCTTCAGAGACCTTCATGAGTTACTACTGAAATTAAACCAGGGATCTGGGGAGTCATCCTACTTCAGAGACTCACTTTTTCTTCGTCTGCAAGGTCGGACCCATTCTCGGGAGGGCATTTTTCTCCATTCCCCGAGACGCTGTCGGAAGCTATACAGACGGCATGGGTCTTATGTGACTGCTTCGTCAAATGCCGTACATGTTTATTAGAGATAGGCCATATGTGACTGCTTCGTCAACTGCCTTAAATGTTTATTAGAGATAGACCTTATGTGACTGCTTCGTCAACTGCCTTAAATGATCATGGATCTTATGTGTAGCCGGTCGTATAGACTTGGCTAGGCTGTTGAATCAATAATTGATATTTCGTTGCCGCTGATAATGTTCTGGGAACATTTTATTGTGTTTGAAATAGTGTATCAGCTTAGCGATAATAGCAATTTTGATAAGCGATTGATGACAACAGCCATAATAGTTAATTTTGCGATAATCATTGGTACTTACTAGCGAAAATTTTCTTCGGTGTTGGCGATAATTGTCAACGCTTTAACAACAATCTTCAACGCTTGGTAGCGATCATTGTTGAGGCATAAAATAAGCAAAGAAGTAAAAACGACAAAGATGAAGAAATCACTTTGAAGATGAAAGAAATCAGCTTCAAGACCACTTTGCGCAGGTTCGCGCAAAGTGAAATAGTTACGCCAGACCGCGCAAAGTGAAGAGATTGCGGGGAGAATATGAAGACAGTTTGCGCGGGACCGCGCAAAGCATATCGTTTGCACGTGTCCGCGCAAAGTCTATGATGATCGGATAAAAGTGGTTGAATGATATTTTTTGTCCCACATCGACCAGATCTGAGATTTCCATTGGTGAAAATGTCTATAAATACCCCGTTCCTTCTCTAAAAAGGGGTTCGAAGATTTCATAGTGAAAGAAAGACGAAGAAGAGAAGGTGCGAGATACTGGACTCCTGCACTTTGAGCGGATCCGCGCAGAGTGCGTATTGACTGCGGTTATAATTTGCGCAAACCCGCGCAAGAAAGTATATCGTTTTGATGACCACGCAAACCGATCATTGCAGGCGATCTATAACAAACAATGAATGTTATCTTTGTTGGAATGGTTTGAGTCTTCAGATCTTCAAGTTCTTCTTGTTTAGGAAGGAAGAGTCATCGACGAAGAGACGTATTCCTCCTAAGTTTCAGGAGATGACCAAAATAGCACCGAAATGCTGCCGGAATCTTCGTGCTCTTGAAGACTGTTGATTGACTTGTCTATTCCTCCTAAGTCATTGGAGATGATTGAGATCATTGCCGTTATGCTGCTGAAAATTATATTTAGCTATAATAATTGTCATTTGTAATGAGTTCTTTGTAAACTATCTTAGAATCAAGGGATACCAGAGGATGTAAATGAATTCAGAATCAATAAATATGACGATTGTCTTTATAATTATTCCATTGTTATGTTTGAATAAGATTATTCTCCCAAATCAAATACATTTGTTTCCTTGTCGAAACAAAATTGAATAAGATTATTCTCCCAAATCAAATACATTTGTTTCCTTGTCGAAACAAAATGGCGACTCCACTGGGGAACATTTGTCTTATTTAACATTAACATTGGGAAAGTTGTAAGACTCTCGTCACTGTTTTTGGCGTCTATTAGACGCCAAAATGGCGACTCTCAGAGGGAACATCCTCCCCTTCATCTCCAAGATAGTTTACTTAGTCTTTCACGTACTAATTTCAGATATGTGTTATTATTGAAGGTACCCAAATTCAATCACCTAATGTCGCTAATGGCTAACAATGTGAGAAAAGTGAACTTCCGATTCACCGCTACTGGGTTTGTAATTGAGTATGCTTCAAGTCAAATTCCTGAGCATACGAAAGCAAGCACTACAAGCAGGCGTAAAGTGACTCCAGTAACAGCGGGAGTCATTTCCGTTTCACCTCAACCACAAGAGAGTGATGAAAACTGGACTTTGGTCTTGTCCAAAAAGACAAAAGCAAAGACCTTAAAGAGTCGCAAGGCAAAATTGCTGGTACCAAGAACTGAGGGACCAATTACACGAAGCATAGCAAGAAGAAAGCCCGAGCTTGCTCCTCCAGCGATTTATCCTGAACAAGCTGCTCCGCAGTTCTCGTCACAAGATTTTCCAGCTTTGGTCACCCCGAAGACCAAATGGACAGAAGCACAGAAAGGTAAAGCACTGATGATAGGATCACCGATGCCCGCATCACCTCAAACAAGCTCACCTATAACTGTATCACCTCGATCGGTTAAAAGCACGGGAAGTACGCAAGAGTCAAACGAGACTCCAATTTCTCCCCTTTTTATAAGTCCTGTTACGTCAACATACTCTCTTTTACTCCTAAAACAGCTTCGACAAACAGTCAAGAGGCCGCGGTATATATGGCAGAGACAGGTCAAGGAAATAGACCAACTACTGAAGAACGTGTTGACCAGATGGCAGAGGCACAAAGAGTACTAATGGATGAATGTCGGAACCTCAAAAAAGCTCTGGCAACTCTGGCACATAATGTAGCCCAAATAGTGGCCCCACCTATGATGGGAGCGACAAATGGACAAGAGAACCAACCTGAAGGTTCCCGTCCGCAGGGGATAGGATCGCGAGGATCCGTTCCAGCGACAAGAGCTATAACCCAAGATGATGTAAGACAAGTCGTTGAAGAAGCAGTAAGAATAGAAAGGGAACGCGCGAATACCGGTCGTTTCAGATATCGAACGCCTTACCCAAGAGAAGTAGAGGACGTTCCGTTTCCAGCCAATTTTAAGCACCCAGATTTTCAGAAGTTTAACGGGGAAGGATCACAGGAAGAACACCTGATGCATTTCATCACCAGCATGGGAAATTTCTCCACGATACCTCAATACTGCTTACGCTTATTTGGGTCATCGTTGACAAGTAAAGCTTTTAGGTGGTATTCAAATTTGGCACCAGGGTCTATACGAACATGGGAAGAAATGCAAGATGCTTTCATGTCAAACTTCTTTTCGTCAGAGCGCGATGTTAGTATCACAGAACTAGCTTCAATACGACAGCGAGAAGGAGAACCAGTTGAAAAATTCATAGACAGATGGAAGACACTGGGGGCATCATGTAGGCGATTGTTTTAGGAAGAAAAGGAACAAGTCAAAATGTGTCCGAACTCTATGGAAACAGGAATTGCATTTGGACTCACCAGCCACGATATCGAACCTTTCGCGATTGGCTACCAAAGCCCATGCACTGGAATTGATGACTCGTAAGATGCCAGCATTTCACCATGAAACTGTCAGAAGAATACCTGGCGGGACAACCGTCAACACCATCAACCGGGATAAGAAAAATCAAGATGCGAGGAGTTCAAAAGATAGAAGACCGGAAGGAAAAGAAGGTTGGAATCAATCAAGAGACAGATATGGTGGAAAAAAGCTCAGAATGCTCGATTCTCATGAAGGATTCGAGTTTGATAAAGAGGACGTAGTACCGATGATGCAACAATTGTTAAAAGCAGGTACCCTGGAATTACCAGAACCAAAACGTCTTGAAGATGTGACGAGGACTCGAGAAAGAAATTTTTGCCGTTATCATCGCCTAGTAGGACATCCAACAGAAAATTGTTATACGTTAAAATGTATCATACAGTGAATGATAAATAGAGGTGATATAATTACCAGCGGAAGCAAAGAAAAGAATGCAAGGGCGACAGTAAATGTATTGTCAATTCAAGAAAAGACTCAGGGTCTGAAAGAGAAGGAAGATCGAAGGTCGGTAAGAAATGCAACAATGATTACGTTGCGATCGGGGAAGCAGATAACAAGTCCTGCAAAGCAAAAAGCATGAATCATAAGGAAAGAAGTAACTGAAAGATAGAATACTAAAGATGCAAATGACATGAAAAGTGGCTTATGATGTAGTTAGTCACTTGAAGGGTATACTGGCACGATTAAGTATTTACGATGCGCTCAAGTTGTCAGAAGAATTTCGACAGAGTTTGATTCAAGCACTGTCTGATCACGATGTGAGAGAAACTTTACTGGCAGAAATGAAGAATGAAAGAAATAATGAAAAAATGAATTGTCTACCAGTAATATCTTTCTCTGATGATGATTTAATTGGTGAAAAGGAACATAACAGGCCATTGATGATAGAAGGATACATTTGCGAAAAGAAGATAAAAAGGATTATGATAGATAATGGGTCCGCAGTAAATCTTTTGCCACTCTCAATGATTACTAAATTGGGTCTTTGGCGTTCAGACTTGCGCCCCAGCAGAATGATGATACAAGGGTTCAATCAAGATGGACAACGCGCACTCGGTAAAATTACGGTGACATTAGAAGTGGGAGAATTAATCACGACTGTTGTATGTCACGTTATAAATGCTGTGACGACATATAACCTTCTCTTGGGAAGGCCGTGGATACATCAGTACAATATTATACCTTCTACTCTACACCAGTGCTTCAAATACTGTAAAGATGGGATGCAGTGTAAAGTAATGGCTGATGCAAAACCCTATATAGAAGCTGAGTCTTTCTTTGCAGATGCTAGCTATTATAAATATTTCTCCGAAGAAATGGGAAATGATGATGGGAAGAGAATCATAAAAGATGCCATGATAAATAAAGTTAAAGAAGAAAGAGCAGAATCTTCTGGGACTGCAGAGGTAATAAAGAAGTTCTATTTTGTACCAAAGCGCCTGAGACAACCGGGGCAACCGCCATTGACATTATTGTCGACAGAACAGCTGAAAGTCTTACAGTCCAATTACACAATGCCATTACTCAATATCGAAAGATGTAAGCCATTTGCAGCCCCTCCAAGAACATTTCAAGTCAGAGCCAGTATTAAATATCCTTAACCAATAGAGTTTCACGTAGCAGCAGAAGTAAAAGATGAAAATACAAGCAATGTATATCATGGAGAGTTGACACCGCAGAATTTGAGGAAGTACAGTGCAACAAGCAAGAAAATCATGAGAAATATGGGTTTTGATTGTGACAAACCCACTGGCTTGAATTATGGGAAAGGAATTCAAATCCCCCTCGGGGTTAATCAAGAAAAGCGAAGAAAATTCCAAGGATTGGGAGTAGAATCAGCAATAAATATGGTATCAGTTAACATGACTTCAGCTGCACAAGATACTAAGGTAGTTAAATATCCTGAAACTGCTCCAAGGCAAATAGAAGATGGGGGGCAGCCGACGATAGATGGCCTACGAGAAATAAATTTGGGAACAGTAGAAGAGCCAAGGAATACATTCATAGCGTCAGCCTTTCAGATCAGGAATTTGAGAAATATGGTCAACTTCTTAAAGAAAATAAAGATGTTTTCGCCTGGACATATGAGGAAATGCCGGGATTGGAACCCTCTGTGGCAATGCATCGATTAAATATTTCCAAAGAAAAGAAACCAGTGAAGCAATCACAAAGGCGATTTCATCCAGACCTGATTCCATTAATCGAAAAAGAAGTAAATAAACTAATAAAGGTTGGGTTCATCAGAGAAGTTAAATATCCCAAGTGGATATCAAACATTGTTCCGGTGAAAAAGAAAATGGGCAAATTAGAGTATGCATTGACTTCAGAGATCCGAATGAAGCATGTCCAAAGGATGACTTCCCACTCCCGATAACGGAATTATTAATTGATAGCACTACTCAGTATGCTATCATGTCTGTTGAGGCATAAAAATAAGTAAGAGAGTGAAGACAAGAAAGATCAAGAAATAAGAAAGAACAAAAGAAAAAAATAGTTTCAAGACCACTTTGCGCGGGGTCGCGCAAAGTGAGTCCAGATCGCGCAAAGAGAAAGGTTTGCACGGGTTAAAGAAAGAAGACGGTTTGCGCGAGATGGGGGATTTGCACGAGACCGCGCAAAGCATATCGTTTGCGCGTGTCCGCGGAAAGTCTATGATAGTGCGATAAAAGTGGTTGAATGATATTTTTTGTCCCACATCGACCAGATCAGAGATTTCCACTGGTGAAATTGTCTATAAATACCCCATTCCTTCTCTAAAAAGGGGTTCGAAGATTTCAAAAGTGAAGCAAAGACGAAAGAGAAGACAGAAGGTGCGGAGTATGGACTCCCCGGCTTTGCGCGACCATGCGCAGAGGAGTATTGGACTCCTGGAAGTTTGCGCCGGTCAGCGCAAGGCAGCAGAGTGCTTTTATGGTTTGCGCGGATCCGCGCAAAGCATATAGTTTGCGCGGACCCGCGCAAACCTATTGCTTGGCAGTTTTTAACAGCAATGGGCTGAAATGCTGTCGGAATGATTGGATTCCTCGGAATGATTGGAGTCCTCAAAGCTTCAAGTTCTTCTTGATCAAGAGAAAGGAAGAATCATTGACAAAGAGTCGTATTCCTCCTAAGTTCTAGGAGATGACCAAAATAGCATCGAAATGCTGCCGGAATCTTCGTTCTCTTGAAGACTGTTGATTGACTTGTCTATTCTTCCTAAGTCATTGGAGATGATTGAGATCATTGCCGTTATGCTGTCAAAAATTATATTTAGCTATAATAATTGACATTTGTAATGAGTTCTTTATAAGCTATCTTAGAATCAAGGGATACCAAAGGATGTAAATGAATTCAGAATCAATAAAGTATGACGATTGTCTTCATAATTCTTTCATTGTTATGTTTGAATAAGATTATTTTCCCAAATCAAATACCTTTGTTTCCTTGTCGAAACAAAATGGCGACTCTGCTGGGGAGTTTATCTTATTTAAACACTAACATTGGGAAAGTTGCAAGACTCTCATCACTATTTTTGGCGTCTATTAGACGCCAAAATGGCGACTCTCAATGGGAACATCCTCCCCTTCATCTCCAAGATAGTTTACTTAGTCTTTCACGTACTAATTTCAGATATGTTTTGTTATTGAAGGTACTCAAATTCAATCACACAACACTGCTAATGGCTAACACTGTGAGAAAAGTGAACTTCCGATTCATCGCTACTGGGTTTGTAATTGAGTATGCACCAAGCGAAATTCCTGGGCATACAAAAGCAAGCACTTCAAGCGGGTGCAACGTGATTCAAGTGACAGTGGAGTCATTTCCGTTTCACCTCAACCACAAGAAAGTGATGAAAACTGGACTCTGGTTTTATCCAAAAGGACAAAAGCAAAGGCCTTAAAGAGTCGCAAGGCAAAATTGCTGGTACCAAGAACTGAGGGACCAATTACGCGAAGCATAGCAAGAAGAAAACCCGAACTCGCTCCTCCGGCGATTTATCCTGAACAAGTTGCTTCACAGTTCTCGTCGCACGATTTTCCAGCTTTGGTCGCTCCAAAGACCAAATGGACAGAAGCACAAAAAGGTAAAGCACTGATGATAGGATCACCGATGCAAGTATCACCGCAAACAAGCTCGCCTATAACTGTATCACCTCGATCGGTTAAAAGCACAGAAAGTACACAAGAGTCAAATGAGACTCCAATTTCTCCCCTCTTTATAAGTCCTGTTATATCAACGTACTCTCGTTCTACTCCAAAAACAGTTTCAACAAACAGTCAAGGAGCCGCAGTATATATGGCAGAAACGGGTCAAGGAAATAGACCAACTACTGAAGAACGTGTTGATCAAATGGCAGAGGCACAAAGAGCGCTAATGGATGAATGCCGGAACCTCAGAGAAGCCCTGGCAACGCTGGCGCATAATGTAGCCCAGATAGTGGCTCCACCCATGATGGGAGCGACAAATGGACAGGAGAACCAGCCTGAAGGTTCTCGTCCGCAGGGGATAGGATCACGAGGGTCAGTTCCAGCAACAAGAGCTATAACACAAGATGACGTAAGACAAGTCGTCGAAGAAGCAGTCAGAATAGAGAGAGAGCGCGCGAATACCGGTCGTTTCAGATACCGAACACCCTACCCGAGAGAGGTAGAGGATGTTCCATTCCCAGCCAATTTTAAGCATCCAGATTTTCAGAAATTCAATGGAGAAGGATCGCCGGAAGAACACCTGATGCATTTCATCACCAGCATGGGGAATTTTTCCACGATACCTCAATATTGTTTACGCTTATTTGGGTCCTCATTAACAAGTAAAGCTTTCAGGTGGTATTCAAATTTAGCACCTGGATCCATACGTACATGGGAAGAAATGCAAGATGCTTTCATGTCAAACTTCTTCTCGTCAGAACGTGACGTTAGCATCACAGAACTAGCTTCAGTACGACAGCGAGAAGGAGAACCCGTTGAAAAATTCATAGACAGATGGAAGACACTGGGGGCATTGTGCAGGCAGTTGCCGGAAGAAAAGGAACAAGTCAAAATGTGTCTAAACTCTATGGAGACAAGAATTGCGTTTGGACTCACTAGCGCTGATATTGGAACCTTTCGCGATTTGGCTACCAAAGCCCATGCATTGGAACTAATGACTCGCAAGATGCCGGCATTTCATCATGAAACTGTCAGAAGAATACCCAGCAGGACAACCGTCAATACCATCAACCGGGATAAAAAGAATCAAGATGCGAGGGGTTCAAGAGATAAAAGGCCAGAAGGAAAAGAAGGCTGGAATCAAGCAAGGGACAGATACGGTGGAAAAAAGCTCAGAATGCTCGATTCTCATGAAGGATTTGAGTTTGATAAAGAGGACGTGGTGCCCATGATGCAACAATTGTTAAAAGCAGGAACTCTGGAATTACCAGAACCAAAACGCCCTGAAGATGTAACGAGGACTCGAGAAAGAAACTTTTGTCAATATCATCGCCTAGTGGGACATCCGACGGAAAATTGTTATACGTTAAAATGTATCATACAGCGAATGATAAATAGAGGTGATATAATAACCAGTGGAGGTAAAGAAAAGAATGCAAGGGCAACAGTAAATGTATTATCAATACAAGAAAACACTCGGGGAATGAAAGAGAAGAAGTCGATAAAAAATGCAACAATGATTACGTTGCGATCAGGGAAGCAAATAACAAGTCCGGTAAAACAGAAAGCAGGAGTTACAAGAAAGGAAGTGACTGAAAGACAGAATACTGAAGACAAAAGTAGAAATGAAGATGCAGTAACAAAAGTAGCTTATGATGTAGTCAGCCACTTGAAAGGAATACCGGCACGTCTAAGTATTTATGATGCACTCAAGTTGTCAGAAGAATTTTGGCAGAGTTTAATTCTGCTAATGCTCGATCATGATGTCAGAGAAACTTTACTGGCATAAATGAAGAATGAAAGGAGCAATGAAAAGATGAATTGTCTACCAGTAATATCTTTCTCTGAAGATGATTTAATTGGTGAAATGAAACATAACAGACCACTGATGATAGAGGGGTATATTTGCGAAAAGAAGATAAAACGGATTATGATAGACAATGGGTCTGCAGTGAATCTTTTGCCACTCTCCATGATTACTAAATTGGGTTTTCGCCGATCAGACTTGCGCCCCAGCGGAATGATGATACAGGGGTTTAATCAAGATGGACAACGTGCACTCGGTAAAATCACAGTAACATTGGAAATAGGGGAATTAATCACTACTGTTGTATGTCATGTTATAAATGCTGTGACGACATATAACCTTCTCTTGGGAAGGCCATGGATACATCAGTATCATATTGTACCTTCTACTCTACACCAATGTTTCAAATACTGTAAGGATGGAATGCAGTGTAAAGTGATGGCCGATGCAAAACCCTACACAGAAGCTGAGTCTTTCTTTGCGGACGCCAGTTATTACAAATGTTTCTCCGAAGAAGTGGGAAATGATGATGGAAAAAGAGCCTTAAAAAATGTCCGAATAAACAAAGACAGAGGAGAAAAGGCAGAATCTTCTGGAACTACAGAAGCAAGAAAGAAGTTCTATTTTGTGCCAAAGCGCCTGAGACAACCAGGACAACCGCCGTTAACATTATTGTCGACAGAACAGCTGAAAGTCTTACAGTCCAATTACACGGTGCCATTACCCAATATTGAAAGATGTAAGCCATTTGCAGCCGCTCCAAGAACATTTCGAGTCAAAGCCAGTGCTAAATATCCTGAACCGATAGAATTCCATGCTGCATCAGAAGAGAAGAGTGAAAATGCAAGCAATGTATATCATGGAGAATTAGCACCGCAGAATTTAAGAAAGTACAGTGCAATAAGCAAGAAGATCATGAGAAACATGGGTTTTGATTGTGACAAACCCACCGGCTTGAATAATGGGAAAGGAATTCAAATCCCACTCGGGGTTAATCAAGAAAAGCGAAGAAAATTCCAAGGATTGGGAGTAGAATCAGCAGTAAACATGATATCAGTTAATGTGACTTCAGCCGCGCAAGATACTAAGGTAGTTGAATATCCTGAAACCGCTCCAAAGCAAATAGAAGACGGGGGGCAACCGACGATAGATGGCCTGCGAGAAATAAATTTGGGAACAACAGAAGAGCCAAGGAACACATTCATCAGCATCAGCCTTTCAGATCAAGAATTTGAGAAATATGGCCAACTTCTCAAAGAAAATAAAGATGTCTTCGCTTGGACATATGAAGAAATGCCGGGACTGGAACCCTCCGTAGCAATGCATCGGTTAAATATCTCCAAAGAAAAGAAACCAGTCAAGCAAGCACAAAGGCGATTTCACCCAGACCTGATTCCATTAATTGAAAAAGAAGTGAATAAATTAATAAAGGTTGGGTTCATCAGAGAAGTTAAATATCCCAGGTGGATATCAAACATTGTTCCGGTGAAAAAGAAGAATGGGCAGATCAGAGTATGCATTGATTTCAGAGATCTAAATGAAGCATGTCCAAAAGATGATTTCCCTCTCCCGATAACAGAATTACTAATTGATAGTACTACTCAGTACGCTATCATGTCCTTTATGGACGGGTATGCAGGCTATAATCAAATCAGAATGGCACCCGAAGACGAAGAGGCGACGGCCTTCAGAACGCCGCTTGGAATTTATTGTTACAAAGTCATGCCTTTTGGTCTCAAAAATGCTGGAGCAACATATCAAAGGGCAATGAAAAATATTTTTCAAGATATGATGCATAAACATGTTGAATGCTATGTTGATGACTTGGTGGTCAGATCTGGAGATCATCAAGAACACCGCGAACATTTAGCATTAGTCTTCCGACGACTCAGAAAGAAGCAATTAAAGATGAACCCGGCTAAGTGTGCATTCGGAGTATCTTCTGGCAAATTCCTCGGCTTCGTTGTACGACACAGAGGGATTGAGATTGATCCAGAAAAGATCAAAGCCATTCAAAATATGCCGCCACCAACGACGTTGAAGGAATTAAAAAGCCTACAAGGAAAATTGGCATACATTCGCCGTTTCATTTCAAATCTCGCAGGAAGATGTCAGCCATTTTCCCGATTAATGAAGAAAGATACAGAATTTGTATGGGATCAGGCTTGCCAGAATGCCTTTGATTCAATTAAAGAATTGTTAAAAAAATTACGGTGTTACAATGTAGCTCCAGTAAAAGGTAAGCCACTTATCTTATATACATTTGCACTACAAATTCTTTGGGTGCTTTGTTGGCACAGGTAAACGAAACCGGAAAAGAAACTACTCTTTATTATCTAAGCCGAACACTGATGGGGGCAGAATCCAATTATTCTCCGATTGAAAAAGAATGTTTGGCATTGGTATTCGCTGTGCAAAAATTGAGGCATTATTGTCTCTCCCATGATATAACTCTGATTTCAAGAGCAGATCCGATAAAATTCTTGATGACCAGGCCAATGTTATCAGGAAGACTAGCCAAATGGATGTTATTGTTATCAGAATATACTATTTCTTATAAGCCGGCGAAAGCAGTGAAAGGACAAGCTATGGCAGACTTCCTGGCAGCGCATCCTATAGCAGAAAATGAAGAAATCAATGATGAATTCCCAGATGAACAGGTTATGGTGGCTGAATCCCAGAATCTTTGGCAGATGTATTTTGATGGTGCTGCTCGAGTATCGGGAGCGGGGGCAGGAGTGATATTCATTACCCCTCAGGGCGATTTATTACCATATTCTTTCACGTTGGGTACCGCATGCACAAATAATGAAGCTGAATACAGAGCTCTTATCATCGGAATGGAAATAGCCCAGCAAATGGAAATAAAATCATTGCATATCTTCGGAGATTCTAAATTAATTGTAAATCAATTGACAACAGAGTTTGAAGTAAGGAAAGAAGAACTCCTGCCCTATTATCGGAAGGCACAACAGTTGCTTGAACAATTTTATTATGTGGAAATTAAACACATACCGCGGTCAGAAAATGCAAAAGCAGATGCTTTAGCCAGTTTGGCAGCAGCTTTATCCTGCACAAACCGAAGTCCTCTTCAGGTAACTATAGAAGAAAGAAGATTCCTGCCATCTGCAGAGGTTATCGAAGAAACTGTTGAAATGTTGCCTATATCCTGTCTGGAAGTAACAATGGATGATTGGCGTCAGCCTTTTGTTGATTATCTCAAATATAATATCTTGCCAGAAGACAATGTACAAAGACAGCAGATTAAGCAGCGATCGAGCAAATTTGTCATGTGCAGCGAAGTATTGTATAGAAAATCTTATAATGGAATGTTGTTGAGGTGCTTGGACAAGCAAGAAGCAAACCAAATAATGCGGGAGGCACATTCAGGTGAATGTGGAGCACATCAAGCCGGTCGAAATTTATGCCATAGAGTGCATCGAATGGGTTATTATTGGCCTACTATGTTTAAAGATGCGATAGAATATACAAAGCGGTGTCATGAATGTCAAATACACGGAGATGTAATACATGTTCCCTCAGAAGAATTACATCAGTCTGTTGCTTCTTGGCCTTTTTCAGCATGGGGACTCGACGTAATTGGTCCCATAAATCCGCCTTCATCTAAAGGGAAACAGTATATTCTGGCAGCAACAGACTATTTCTCCAAATGGACCGAAGCAGTTGCCTTGCGAAGTGTTAGAGAGAAAGACATAGTCAATTTTATCCGGCATGCTATAATATACCGTCATGGTATTCCGAAGAAGATCGTCACTGATAATGGCACCCCTTTTAAAAATAGAGGCATGGAAAAGTTATGTCAGAAGTTCGACATTCAGCATTCTTTTTCAACACCTTACTATCCTCCGGCCAATGGATTAGCAGAGGCGTTTAACAAAACAATTGTCAAGATAATGAAGAAAACAGTGACAGGCAATAAGCGCGATTGGGATGAAAAGTTACAAGAAGCATTATGGGCCTACAGAACCACTCATCGTACAAAGAACAGGGGAGCAACACCGTATTCATTAGTCTATGGCATGGAGGCAGTTATCCCAATTGAAATGCGGTGGCATCACTCGAGAATAGCAGTACATCAATCTATAACAGATGATGAAAATGCAAAAAATAAGGCTAAAAGAATTAGATTTGCTTGATGAGAAACGTCTTATGGCTCAAGAAGATTGCGCAATCATATCAGGCGAATAATCGGTGCCTTTGATAAACAGGTCAAATATCGCTCTTTCAAAAAAGTGGATATGGTGTTAATGTTGAAAAGACCTATAGTGGTCACTCGCCGGACAGGGGGCAAGTTTGAGCCTAAATGGGATGGTCCATATGTGGTGAAAGAAGTATACTCCAATGGGGCATATAGAATCATAAATCAAGAAGGACAGGGTATCAGTGTACTTGTCAACACCCGTTTCATCAAAAAATACTATCCCTAAAGATCGAGATATGGATTTTGACCCAGAATATTATCGGCATAATAATTCTGTATCAAAAGGGGGCAAAGATGAATAAGATCATGTCTATATGCCAACAAAAGAAAAGAAGAAATTCACAAGCATATCAATTATCAAAGCAGCAAACCTGGAAAATATATATGATCATCATCAAATAAGATTCTCAAAGTTATATTGCCTTACAAGGCACAAATTCTTGAAGATTCTCTTGAAGATATTATCTAAACTGAGAATTATATTGCCTTACAAGGCCTTGAAGATATTTTGGATCTTCTTGAAGATAAATATCTGCTATATTTGCAAATGATGATGATCATATATATATTATTGCCTTACAAGGCATGGATTTTCTTGAAGATATTATCAGAAGCAAGGATATATCAATGTCAATCAAAGAGGCAGTATAGCTAAGCCAAAATCCTAAAAGAGCCAAAATTGAGCAAAATAAAAAAGATCAAGCTCTCGAGAAAAAAAAAATGTTCTCAAAGGATCAAGCTCTAAAAGAGCCTGCCAACTATACGTAAGACCCATGAAGATCGCCATTCGGGCAGCGGCGAGGAGTCAGTGGCCCTAAAAAGCCCGCGAAGACCATCGTGCGCACCCATGCGGGTAGCTGATGAAGTCAAAGATTCAAAGCCTAAAAGGCCATAAATCCGCGAAGACTAGTCATCGTAATTCCCATGTCGTCTGTATAGCTTCCGGCAGCGCCATGGGGAACGGATGAAAATGCCCTCCTGTGAATGGGCTCGACCTTGCAGACGAAGAAAACAGGGGCCGCAGTGCGAGCTTTATGCCAACCGTGCGTAAGACCCTCCAGGTTTAGGGTTTGATTTCAGTAGTAACTCGTGAGGAAGGGCTTAAACCTACTCATTGATGGACTGGCGACCCTAGATTTGGTGCCCAAAGGTAGCCTTGCGAGCCCTGCGAACTCTAGAGAGTTACCGTGGCCAACCCTGCGCGTAAATCCAACAGTTCACCGTCCGGTAGTGTCAATGGGCCCCTCTGATGGACCGTGACCGTGAGCTCAAGGCAGTGAGAAGCCCAAAAGTGAACTCTAGAGAGTTACAGTGGCCATCACATAAGACCCATAAATGCTCCACTACTCATGAGCTTAAACTGTGTGTGTGCGCACGCTCCACTACTCATGAGCATAAACTGCGTGTGGCTAATTGAATTGAAACTTAGTATCGCCAATTTAAATACTCACCTAGAAAATCCCATACTAACAAAGCATAAATGGTTTAGAAAATTGTAAAAAATGTGTAATGAAATTATTATATAAAGAATAAATATAACTTGATAATATTAATAAAAATATAATAAAATTATCATATAAATATAATGTGATAATATTAGTATAAGTATCATCAATATGCAAGATAGAAAATACCATCATAAAACATCCCAAAATATTATCATGAAATATATGATAAATTACATCCAAGAAACATGAAAGCAAATATCACATGTTTAAAATTACATGATTCAAAGATCCTCTGTAATTCCCATTGCTTCTGAATATCTGAGCAAATCTTCTTTCAATTGCGCCTGAGCTGCATCATGTCTAGATTTTTCTTCAAAAATAAGTCTCGCATGATCAGGAACGCCAGCAAGCTTATTCTCCAAAGAAGCGATCATTTCTTTACCTTGAAGTTGTGCGGATTTTTCAACATCAATAGATTGAGCATTCACCTGTATTTTCTCTTCAATATCCTGAATTCTTAAAGCTTGCTCATGATTCTTCCTCTCCAGCTGAGAGATTTCTTCCTTCAGAACTGCAATGCGGTCTTGAATAGTCTTGCTTTCATCAACATGAATCTTTAATTGATCCTGAAGAATTATATGCTCTTGTTCAAGTTTGGAAATTGATGAAGCTGTCAGAAGAGCTTGTTCTTGTGATGAAGCCAACTGCCTTCTACACTCTAAAATCTCAGGAGCAATTGTAATATTCTCTACCGACGCCAAAGAAATTACGGAATCACGAAATTTGAGGAGTGAATCCCGCAAAGGAGATATGTTGATT
The DNA here is from genome assembly GCA_030180095.1 of Magnolia changhungtana. Lineage (NCBI taxonomy): Eukaryota > Viridiplantae > Streptophyta > Magnoliopsida > Magnoliales > Magnoliaceae > Magnolia > Magnolia changhungtana. The sequence goes on from JASAUF010000595.1 coordinate 154,638, forward strand.
CTGGCCATCTTAGCAGAGCTTTCCAAAATTTCTATAGCAACATCCAAATCCGACCACTGATCAGGATTTCTAAAGATATGGATTATTGCTAACAGAGAATGTTTCACCATAAGCATTTTGTGAGCAGGAATCTTTGCAAAGGATGATAGTTCAGAAGTAGTGGTTACAGAATCAGAACTAGCCGCACCGCTGCAGGGATAAGTTCCTATAGTAAAAGAAGAAGAATATTCAATATATTATTATGAAATATATATAGCCTTGAGTGACAATAAGCAGCACATATATATATATATACCTGTCACTGGAACACAACTAATAGAAGGAGAAGCTCTTTGAGCTATGGAAGGACCAAGTCCCACCATATCAGCGAAAGATGGTGCTCTAGCTTCCGTACTAGAATCTCTGGTAGCCGGAGTTGGCAAGTCAGTAGTTTCTGTAGGAAATATAATTTCACAAGCCACTACTCTCTGTACTACCAACGGAACTACAGATGCTCTTGGTGAAGACATCACAAGAGGGCTCGCTGAAGAGATAGTACCTACTTCTGCAACTTGGGCACCTAAAAAAAAGGAGATGCAATGATTTTAAATAAATAATAGTTGTTATAATATAAATTGAGATATATATATATGAAATTTTCCTTTACATGGTGAATATCCATATTCTCCATAATCTAAAGGCTCCTCTTCATCTTCCTCAGCTGCAGGGGATTTAGCAGGAACATTAATGCTAGGAGGAGTCTTAACAGTTGCAGGGGAAGATTCTATCTCAACTTCTTTCACAGCTATTTCCTCTTCTTCGCCAATATCAACTTCACCCTCTTCAAAGTCGTCACCTTTATCTTCACCATTATCACTATCTTCGCTATCTTCATCTTGCGAAGATTCAGTTGTACTTGATGAAGAAGTTGAACTTTCATCTTCCAAAATTTCTTCATCAATTTCTTCAACAACAACCTGCTTCCCTTTGTAAGAAACTGGCTGGCTGCTCTCCGGTATGGGTTCTTGGACTAAAGGGGAAGCAGATGCTTGGCAAGTCTTTTCTGAAGGGATAAGAGGTGATGATTGCAAACGTGTTCTTGATCTAGTCATCGGAGAAGATGGACTAGGACCAAGGGGTTGCGGAGAAGATATTGAAGTACCAATAGCTGGTCCTTCTTGAACCGTTACAGTCTCTGCAGGAATTGAAGAAGACGTACCTGCAGCATCATCCGCATCTTGATTTGAAGAGTCCCGACGGGATTTTTCAAATTCTCTTAGATCTCCGTGGGCAAACCAGCCATCCAAAGTATTGATGGGCTTGATTTCACGGATGGGTTCTTCCAGTGATATCTTCCTGCAAATTTCTCCAGGATGAGACGCGTGGCTCTTCTCCGGAATATACCCGATTCCGCTCTCTAAGTTTCTGCCCTTCAGCCTGGGTGGATGAAGAAAGATAGAAGAATCTACCGGCAAGCATTTAGCAACCAGGTACGATTGATGATCCCACCATCGCATCCAGCTATATGAAGTATGGACTACACGATCACAACCTGGAATTATGAAGAGGGAGCCAACACAGCCATTCAACAACTGTTTCCATATCATGGCCCAGTTAAGAGGACCAGTTCCGTAACAGCGCATTTTTCTTGTAACAAGCCCGCAGTCTTGAGGTACGGTTTGATCATAACCGAATTGACGAGCGAAGCGACTGGGATAGTAAGGTTCTCTCCAAAATTCTGTCCCCTCCCGCAAAGGTAAACTACATGAGCGAATAGAGAAGAAGAAAGCTCTCTCTGCTGCAGTAAGTGTTTCATTGTCCACCATATCTGTATCTACGGGATAGCGATAGAGGCGGAATTGAAAGAAGTTTATTTGATCGTCGATCCGAATTTTATTTGCCACCCACTCATATGCTCTTCTAGCCATTGCTCTTTGTTGAAAGAACCAGAGCGGAAGATGAGAGGGATGAGAATATGCTTGCTCTGAAGCCTCAAAAGTCCAAGGGAAATAGACTCCAAGCCATCCTGTAAAATAATGCCAAGAAGTATGCGCCGATGAAGTTCCAAGAATTGGGTCTTTTATATGAGTAGCTATTTCTCCAAGGGCCCGGTAGATAGAACACAATACTGGAGGAGCGAGAGAGTATTTATGTCCTTCTGCTAAGGCACCAGCCACAACAAAGACACTCGGACGAACAGCATCCGCCCATTTGGAGCTGGGCAAAACGACCAAGCTTAGCCAATAAGCCAGGAACGCTGCAAGCTCTCCAAAAGAGCTATATTCTGGCTTTCCTCTTACTGTATCCCGAAGCTTTGTTAGTTCTTTGGAATGGCAGTCACGAAACCTTCAAAGGAAATAAAAATGAGGAGATTAATATGTAGGAATGGCTAAGAATACAAAGAGGAAGATTGATTATCAGATTGATAAATACCTTAGACCTCTAGAAAAATGGGCCAGCCATTGAAGAGGGGGAATTTTGTGGAAGTTGGGGAATTTGCCCATCTCTTTGAATAGCTCTATGGTAGTTTCGGATATGGAGGGCTTGCGATCCGGAGAAGATACAAAGGCCAATTCTCTGTTGGTAGGAATGAATTCATCGTAGAATTTGCCCGTTATTGTGAGACCAGCTATACGATGAAGGTCCCAAAGAGATATGCTCATTTCGCCGTAAGGAAGATGAAAGGAGTTGGTTGTGGGCGACCAATACTCAAGGAAGCCCTTCAGAACATTGGATTCCCGATAGAAGTATTTTGAGGTTACTTCTATAGCATCATAAAGGCCTATCTTTGCAAGAGTGCTCGTATGTTTCAGCAAAATAGCTTCCGCCCATTCCGAATAATAATGACGAGCAATTAGCAGACCTCTGATGCGAAATTCTGACTGGCCCCAGAGTTGATCTCGATCTCTGAAGCGTTGTCGCACAGTCTCATAAAAATGAGAAGGAAAGAGATCATGAGGACTATGGAAAGGAGTTAAGAAAATCATGGGATGAACTTCTCCGATCCTCTGTCGCGGCTTCTTTGTTTGAATGATTCCTTCAAGAATCCGGGGCTCTCTTGTGGCCCATGACTCGGTATACATCAACCTCTCGCCATGGACACAATCTCTGGATTCACAGTCTAGCATAGACTGATGGCGATACACCTTTATAGGAATGATTGTCATGCCCTTTGCATGAGGGTTGTCGAATTTCATGACACCTTGTACAACTCGCACCGAATCCCACGAGTTTTGAAGTCGCTTCTTCTTATGTTCTTTGATTTTTTCAGCAAACTCTTTCGCCTTATTGCGGCGAGTTTTCTTCGAGCGGGAAGCGGGAGGAGTATCTTCTCGGACAGGTGGCCTCTCACTATCGGTACGAATGTGAGCTGTGGTTTTGAGCCATTCATCCCAGTCATATTCTCTTCCGTGTTTTGGCGGGCATTTGATATCTCCCAAGGAGATGGATCTGTGAATAGGGGAGGGTAAAGACTTGATGCGATCGGAAAAATCAAAAGTCGGGAGAACGGGTTCTTTGAAGTAAGATGGATTTCTAGAAGTTGTTTTTGTTCTTTTAGCAGGAGGTTGGTCGTCTGAAGGAGATGCAAGACGGGCTGTCTGTTTGATGCGAGCCATAATGAAGAAAGAAGAAATGGCTAAAGTGTTGAAAATTTTCTAAGTACAGAAGTACAGAACACTTTGCGCGAGGTCGCGCAAAGTCTAGGAGTTTGCGCGGAAAATCTCAAAGTTTAGAAAGCTCGCGCAAAGCTAAAACGGTTTGCGCGGAGTCGCGCAAAGTCGGAGGTTTGCGCGGAATGAAATCGCCAGAGCAAAGTTTCAGCAGAGAACAGTTCGTGAAAATGACTAAGTCATCGGACTATTTATAGCCTTTATGACCGAGTACGGTACTCGACCAGAGCTTTGCGCGAGGATGCGCAAACCCTGAGGAAAAGAAGTGGTTGATCCTTTTTCTTTGATTTTTTCTGAAAAACAAAGAACGGATCAAGGGGGCATCTGTTGAGGCATAAAAATAAGTAAGAGAGTGAAGACAAGAAAGATCAAGAAATAAGAAAGAACAAAAGAAAAAAATAGTTTCAAGACCACTTTGCGCGGGGTCGCGCAAAGTGAGTCCAGATCGCGCAAAGAGAAAGGTTTGCACGGGTTAAAGAAAGAAGACGGTTTGCGCGAGATGGGGGATTTGCGCGAGACCGCGCAAAGCATATCGTTTGTGCGTGTCCGCGGAAAGTCTATGATAGTGCGATAAAAGTGGTTGAATGATATTTTTTTGTCCCACATCGACCAGATCAGAGATTTCCACTGGTGAAATTGTCTATAAATACCCCATTCCTTCTCTAAAAAGGGGTTCGAAGATTTCAAAAGTGAAGCAAAGACGAAAGAGAAGACAGAAGGTGCGGAGTACCGGACTCCCCGGCTTTGCGCGACCCCGCGCAGAGGAGTATTGGACTCCTGGAAGTTTGCGCCGGTCAGCGCAAGGCAGCAGAGTGCTTTTATGGTTTGCCCGGGTCCGCGCAAATAGTTTGCGCGGACCCGCGCAAACCTATTGCTTGGCAGTTTTTAACAACAATGGGCTGAAATGCTGTCGGAATAATTGGATTCCTCGGAATGATTGGAGTCCTCAAAGCTTCAAGTTCTTCTTGATCAAGAGAAAGGAAGAATCATTGACAAAGAGTCGTATTCCTCCTAAGTTCTAGGAGATGACCAAAATAGCATCGAAATACTGCCGGAATCTTCGTTCTCTTGAAGACTGTTGATTGACTTGTCTATTCTTCCTAAGTCATTGGAGATGATTGAGATCATTGCCGTTATGCTGTCGAAAATTATATTTAACTATAATAATTGACATTTGTAATGAGTTCTTTATAAGCTATCTTAGAATCAAGGGATACCAAAGGATGTAAATGAATTCAGAAGCAATAAAGTATGACGATTGTCTTCATAATTCTTTCATTGTTATGTTTGAATAAGATTATTTTCCCAAATCAAATACCTTTGTTTCCTTGTCGAAACAATGTCCTTTATGGACGGGTATGCAGGTTATAATCAAATCAGGATGGCACCCGAAGACGAGGAGGCAACGGCCTTCAGAACGCCGCTTGGAATCTATTGTTATAAAGTTATGCCTTTCGGTCTTAAAAATGCTGGGGCGACATATCAAAGGGCAATGAAAATTATTTTTCAAGATATGATGCATAAACATGTCAAATGCTATGTTGATGATTTGGTGGTCAGATCTGGAGATCATCAAGAACACCGTGAACATTTGGCATCAGTCTTCCAAAGACTCAGAAAGAAGCAATTAAAGATGAACCCAGCTAAGTGTGCATTCGGAGTCTCTTCTGGCAAATTCCTCGGTTTTGTTGTACGACACAGAGGGATCAAGATTGATCCGGAAAAGATCAAGGCTATTCAAAATATGCCGCCGCCAACAACGTTGAAGGAATTGAAAAGTTTACAAGGAAAATTGGCATACATTCGTCGCTTCATTTCGAACCTTGCAGGAAGGTGTCAGCCATTTTCCCGGTTAATGAAGAAAGATACGTAATTCAGTATGGGATCACACTGTCAAAATGCCTTTGACTCATTAAAGAATTATTAAAAAACCACGGTGTTAATGACTCCAAAGTGAAAGGTAAACCACTTATCTTATATACATCCCAGACTATAAATTCTTTGGGTACTTTGTTGCACTCAAAAGGTAAACGGCGGAAAAAGAGGCTGCTCTTTATTATTTAAGCCGAACACCGATAAAGTAATGCAATTATTCTTTGATCGAAAAAGAGTGTTTGGCATTGGTATTTACAATTTGTGCAAAAGTTAAGGCATTATTGTCTCTCCCATGATATAACTCTGATCTCAAGAGCAAATCCGATAAAATTTTTGATGACCAGGCCAATGTTATCGGGAAGACTAGCCAAGTGGATGTTATTATTATCGAGAATATACCATTTCGTATAAGCGTGTGAAGATAAAGCAAAAAATGGGCAAGCAATGGCAGACTTTCTCGCAAAGACATCCTATAGCGAGAATGTGAGGAAATTAATGATGAATTCCCGAAAATGATGAACAAAGGTCATGTTATTTGAATCTCAGAATCTCTGGCAGATGTATTTTGATGGTGCTGCTCGAATAACGGGAGCAAGGGCAGGAGTAATATTCATTACGCCTCAAGGCGATTTATTACCATACTCCTTCACGTTGGGCACCGCATGTACAAATAATGAAGCTGAATACAGAGCTCTTATTATCGGAATGGAGATAGCACAGCAAATGGAAATAAAATCATTGCATATCTTCGGAGATTCTAAATTGATTGTAAATCAATTGACAACAGAATTTGAAGGAAAGAAGAACTTTTACCTTATTATCGGAAGGTACAACAGTTGCTTGAATAGTTCTGTTATGTTGAAATTAAACACATACCGTGGTCGGAGAATGCAAAAGCAGATGCTTTAGCCTTGATTTAGAAATGGCTTTATCTGACGATCGAAGAGTTCACAAAAAAGTCCTCTTCAAAGGTAACTATAGAAGAAAGAAGATTCCGCCATCTCGGATGAGAAGTTATCAAAGAAACCGTTGAAATGTTCTATATCGTCAAAGGGAGGTAACAATGAATGATTAGTGTCACTTTTGTTGATTATTTCAAATATAATATCTTGCAGGAAGATAATGTACAAAGACAATTAGTCTTGATTAAGCGGTAACGATCGGGAAAATTTGTCATATGTATATGACAAGTATTATATAGAAAATCTTATAATGGAATGCTGTTAAGGTGCTTGGACAAGCAAGAAGCAAACCAAATGCTACGGGAGGCACATTCAGGTGAATGTAGAGCACATCTGTTTCGACAAGGAAACAAAGGTATTTGATTTGGGAGAGTCATCTTATTTAAACATAACAATGAAATAATTACAAAGACAATCATCACATTTTATTGATTCTGAATTCATTTACATCCTCTGGTATCCCTTGATTCTAAGATAGCTTACAAAGAATTCATTACAAATGTTAATTATTATAGTTAAATATAATTTTAAGCAAAGATAACGGCAATGATGTCAATCATCTCCTATGACTTAGGAGGAATAGACAAGTCGTTCAACATGTCTTCAAGAGAATGGAAATTCAAGAAGATTTCAAGATTATTTTGGTCATCTCCGAAACTTAGGAGGAATACGTTTCTTCATCGATGACTCTTCTTTCTTGAACAAGAAGAACTGAAGACCCAAAGACTCAAACCATTCCAAAAGATTTCAGCCTATTGTTGTCAAAATCGTCAACAATAGGTTTGCGCTGGTCCACAAGAACGATATGCTTTTGCGCGGGTCCGCGCAAACCATAAATGCCTTCTGTTGCTTTTGCGCTGGCCGTCGCAAACTTCCAGGAGTCCAATACTCCTTTGCGCGGGATCGCGCAAAGTGCAGGAGTCCAATACTCCGCACCTTCTGTCTTCTCTTTCGTCTTTGCTTCACTTCTGAAATCTTCGAACCCCTTTTTAGAAAAGGAATGGGGTATTTATAGACAATTCCACCAGTAAAAATCTCAGATCTGGTCGATGTGGGACAAAATAACATCTTCCAAAACATTTTATTTCATCATCATAGACTTTGCGCGACCCCGCGCAAACGATATACTTTGCGCGGTCACGCGCAAACCTTCAATCTCGCGCAAACCTTCTTCTTTCTTCAATCCGCGCAAACTCTTCACTTTGCGCGGTCTTGTGTGACTATTTCACTTTGCGCGACCCCGCGCAAAGTGGTCTTAAAGCTGTTTTCTTTCTTCTTCAAAGTGATTTCTTGATCTTTTTCTTCCTTCACTTCTTTGCTTATTTTATGCCTCAACAGATGCCCCCTTGATCCGTTCTTTGTTTGTTCAGAAAATCAAAGAAAAGGATCAAACTCTTCTTATCTATAGGGTTTGCGCGACCTCGCGCAAAGTCTCACTCGAGTACCGTACTCGGCCATAAAGCCTATAAATAGTCCAACGACTTAATCATTTTCACGAACTACTCTCGCCGACATCTTGCTCTGGCGATTTTTCTCCGCAAGCAAACCTCGACTTTTCGACTTTCGCGACCAAGAAAGCATCTCACTTGCGCGAACTTTCGAACTTCGAGATTTTCCACAAGCAAACCCTTGACTTTGCGCGACCGACGACAAGCAAAGTACTCTGACTTAGAGAATTTTCGAACTTTTCCAACACTTAGCCATTTTTCGACTTCCATCATCTGTCTTTCTTTATGGCTCGAATTAAACAAACTGCTCGTCTGGTGTCTCCTTCAAACTCACCTTCTTCTGATCAACCACCTGCTAAGAGAATGAAGACCACTTCCAGAAATCCAGCTTACTTCAAAGAACCCGTTCTCCCTACTTTCGACTTCTCCGATCGCATTAAGTCTTTACCTTCTCCTATTCATAGATCCATTGCTTTGGGAGATATTAAATGCCCGCCAAAACACGGAAGAGAATACGACTGGGATGAATGGCTTAAACCACAACCCACATTCGTACCGACATAGTGAGAGACCACCCGTCCGAGAAGATACTCCTCCGCTTCCCGTCCAAAGAAGACTCGCCGCAACAAGGCGAAGGAATTTGAAGAAAAGATCAAAGAACACAAGAAGAAGCGACTTCAAAACTCCTGGGATTCGGTTCGAGTCGTTGAAGGGGTTATGAAATTCGACAACCCTCATTCAGAGGGCATGACCGTCATTCCCATCAAGGTATATCGTCATCAGTCTATGCTAGACTGTGAACCTAAAGATTGTGTTCATGGTGAAATACTGATGTACACCGAATCATGGGCCACAAGAGAGCCCCGAATTCTAGAAGGCACTATTCAAGCGAAAAGCCACGACAGAATGTCGGAGAAGCTCGCCCCATGATTTTCCTGACTCCCTTCCACAGTCCTCATGATCTCTTTCCTTCTCATTTCTATGAGACAGTGAGACAGCGTTTTAGAGATCGAGAGCAACTCTGGGGCCAAGCAGAGTTCCGCATCAGAGGCTTGCTAATTGCTCGTCGCTATTACTCTGAATGGGTGGAGGCTATTTTGCTGAAACATACAAGTACTCTTGCAAAGATAGGCCTATATGATGCAATAGAAGTAACTTCAAAATACTTCTATCGGGAACCCAACGTTCTGAAAGGCTTCCTTGAATATTGGTCGCCTACAACCAACTCCTTTCATCTTCCTTATGGTGAAATGAGCATATCTCTTTGGGACCTTCATCGTATAGCTGGTCTCACAATAACGGAAAAATTCTACGATGAATTCATTCCTACCAACAGAGAATTGGCCTTTGTGTCATTTCCAGATCGCAAGCCCTCCATATCCGAGACTACCATAGAGCTATTTAAAGAGATGAGCAAATTCTCCAATATCCACAAAATTCCCCCTCTTCAATGGCTGGCCCATTTTTCTAGGGGTTTAAGGTATTTATCAATCTGATAATTGATCTTCCTCTTTGTATTCTTCAGCCATTTATGTATATTAACCTCTTCATTTTTATTTCTTTTGAAGGTTTCGCGACTGCAATTCCAAAGAACTGACAAAGCTTCGGGATGCAATACGAGGAAAGCCTTTAATATAGCTCTTCTGGAGAGCTTCATAAAGATTTTCGGCCTATTGGCTAAGCTTAGTTGTTCTGCCCAGCTCTAAATGGGCAGATGCTATCCGTCCAAGTGTCTTTGTCGTGGCCGGTGCCTTGGCGGAGGGACATAAATACTCACTTGCTCCTCCAGTACTATGTTCTATCTACCGGGCCCTTGGAGAAATAGCGACTCATATAAAAGACCCCATTCTGGGAACTTCATCTGCGCATACTTCTTGGCACTATTTTACTGGCTGGCTTGGAGTCTACTTCCTTGGACTTTCGAAGTTTCAGAGCAAGCATATTCTCATCCTTCTCACCTTCCACTCTGGTTCTTCCAACAGAGGGCAATGGCTAGAAGAGCATATGAATGGGTCATAAATAAGATTCGGATGATGATCGATAAACTTCTTTCAGTTCCGCCTTTATCGCTATCCCTGCAGACACAGACATGGTGGACGACGAAACTCTTACTGCAGCAGAGAGGGCTTTCTTCTTTTCTATTCGCTCATGCAGTTTGCCTCTGCGGGAAGGGACAGAATTCTGGAGAGAACCTTACTACCCAAGTCGCTTTGCTCGTCAATTCGGTTATGATCAAACCGTTCCTCAAGACTGCGGGCTTGTTACCAGACAAATGCGCTGCTATGGAACTGGTCCTCTTAACTGGGCCATGATATGGAAACAATTGCTGAATAGCTGTGTTGGTTCCTCCTTCATAATTCCGAGTTGTGATCGCATAGTCCGTACATCATATAGCTGGATGCGATGGTGGGATCATCAATCATACCTGGTCAATAAATGCCTGCCTGTAGACTCTTCCATCTTTCTTCATCCACCCAGGCTGAAGGGCAGAAATTTAGAGAGCGGGATTGGCTATATTCCGGAGAGGAGCCATGCATCTCATCCAGGAGAGATCTGCAGAAAGATATCTTTAGAAGATCCCATCCGTGAAATCAAGCCCATCAACACTTTGGATGGCTGGTTTGCCCACGGAGTTTTAAGAGAATTTGAGAAGTATCGTCGGGACTCTTTAAATCAAGGTGCAGATGATGCCGCAGGTACATCTTCCCCAATTCCCGCAGAGACCGTGGCGGTTCAAGAGGGACCAGCCATTGGTACTTCAATATCTCCTCCGCAACCCATTGGTCCTAGTCCATCTTCTCCGATGACTAGATCAAGAACACGTTTGCAATCATCGTCTCCTATCCTTTCAGAACAGATCGGCCAAGCATCGGCTTCCCCTTCAGTTCAAGAGCTTGCACCGGAGAGCAGTCGACCCGTTTCTTATAAAGGGAAGCAAGTTATCGTTGAAGAAGCTGACGAAGAAATTTTGGGAGACGAAAGTTCTACTTCATCATCAGGTTCAACCGAATCTTCGCAGGATGAAGATAGCGGAGATAGTGATAATGGTGGAGATAAAGATGATGACTTTGAAGAAGGAGAAGTTGATATTGGCGAAGAAGAAGAAACAGCTGCGAAAGAAGTTGAGATAGCATCTTCCCCTGCAACTGCTAAGACTCCCTCTAGCATTAATATCCCTGCTAAATCTCCTGCAGCTGAGGAAGATGAAGAGGAGCCTTTAGATTATGGAGAATATGGATATTCACTAGGTAAAGGAAAATTTTTTCATATAAATATTTTGATTTATATTTTAACAACTATTATTTATCCAAAATTATTGCATCTCCCTTTTTTAGGTGTCCAAGTTGCAGAAGTAGGTGTCATCTCTCCAGTGGTCCCTCTTGTAATATCTTCACCGAGAGCATCTCAGAGTCCGTTGGTAGTACCAAGAGTAGTTGCTCGTGAGATTATATTTTCTACAGAAACTGCTGATTTGCCAACTCCAGCCACAAGAGATTCTAGTACAGAGGCTAGAGCACCATCTTTCGCTGATATGGTGGGACTTGGCCCTTCCATAGCTCCAAGAGTTTCTCCTTCTGTTAGTTGTGTCCCAGTGACAGGTGTGTATGTATATATATATATGTGCGCTGCTTATCTTCATTCAAGACTATATATATTTCATAGTAATAATATATTGAATATTCTTCTTCTTTGCTATAGGAACTTATCCCCGTAGCGGTGCGGCTAGTTCTGATTCTCAGAACCACTACTTATGAACTATCATCCTTTGCAAAGATTCCTGCTCACAAAATGCTGATGGTGAAACATTCTCTGTTAGCAATAATCCATATCTTCAGAAATCCTGATCAGTGGTCGGACTTGGATGTTGCTATAGAAATTTTGGAAAGCTCGCTAAGATGGCCGAATCAACATATCTCCCTTACGGATTCACTCTTCAAGTTTCGTGATTCGTAATTTCTTTAGCTTCAGTGGAAAATATCACCATTGCGCCTGAGATTTTAGAATACAGAAAGCTGCTGGGCTCTTTCTCAAGAACAAGTCTCTTTAACCTTCTTCAATTTCCAAATTTGAACAAGAACGTATGATTCTTCAAGATCAATTAAAGATTCATGTTGATGAAAGCATAACTATCCAAGATCGCATCATGAGCTTTGAAGGAAGAAATCTCTCAGCTGGAGAGAAAGAATCATGAGCAAGCTTTAATCATTCAAGAGGTTGAAGAGAAGATGCGAGTGAATGCCAAGTCTATTGATACTGAAAAATCTGCACAACTTCAGAATCAAGAAATGGTTGTTTCTTTGGAGAACAAGCTTGCTGGCGTTCCTGATCAGGTGAAACTTATTCTTGAAGAAAAATCTCGACATAATGCAGCTCAAGCACAATTAAAAGAAGATTTGCTCAGATATTCAGAAGCAATGGGGATCACAGAGAATCTTTGAATCATGTAACATGTGATATTTGCTTTTTGTGTTTCTCGGATGTAATTTATTTTGCTTGACATCTATTTCATGAGATTATTTTGGGGATGTTTATGATGGTATTTTCTATCTTGCATATTGATGATATTTATACTAATATTATCATATTATATTTATATAATAATTTTATTATATTTATTTTTTTTATTATTTTATCTATTATATTTTTTATTCTTATTAATATTATCAAGTTATATTTATTCTTTATATAATAATTTTCATTACACATTTATAATTTTTAAACCTTTTATGCTTTGTTAGTAAGGGATTCTCTAGGTGAGTATTTAAATTGGCGGTACTAAGTTTCAATTCAATTAGCCACACGCAGTTTATGCTCATGAGTAGTGGAGCGTGCACACACACACACAGTTTAAGCTCGTGAGTAGTGGAGCATTTATGGGTCTTATGTGATGGCCACTGTAACTCTCTAGAGTTCGCTTTTGGGCTTCTCACTGCCTTGAGCTCACGGTCACGGTCCATCAGAGGGGCCCATTGACGCTACCGGACGGTGAACTGTTGGATTTACGCGCGTTGTGGTTGGCCACGGTAACTCTCTAGAGTTCGCAGGGCTCGCAAGGCTACCTTTGGGCACCAAATCTAGGGTCGCCAGTCCATCAATGAGTAGGTTTAAGCCCTTCCTCACGAGTTACTACTGAAATCAACCCCTAGACCTGGAGGGTCTTACGCACGGTTGGCATAAAGCTCGCACTGCGGCCCCTGTTTTCTTCGTCTGCAAGGTCGAGCCCATTCACAGGAGGGCATTTTCATCCGTTCCCCGTATGCCGAAGCTATACAGACGGCATGGGAATTACGGTGACTAGTCTTCGCGGATTTATGGCCTTTTAGGCTTTGAATCCTTGACTTTCGTCGGCCTACCCGCATGGGTGCGCACGATGGTCTTCGCGGCTTTTTAGGCCACCGACTCCTCGCCGCGCCCGAATGGCGATCTTCATGGGTCTTACGTATAGTTGGCCGGCTCATTTTTAGAGCTTGATCCTTTGAGAGATCATTTTTTTTTTTTTTTTTTTTTTTTTTTGAGAGCTTGATCTTTTTGATTTTGCTCAATTTTGCTCTTTTGGGATTTTGGCTTGGCTATACTGCCTCTTTGATTGATGTTGATATATCCTTGTAAGGCGATAATATCTTCAAGAAGCTCCATGCCTTATAAGGCAATATAATTCTCAGCTTAGATAATATCTTCAAGAGAATCTTCAAGAATTTGTGCCTTGTAAGGCAATAATATATATGATCATCATTTGCAAATATAGTAGATTTTTCCGCAATATCTTCAAGAAGATCCATGCCTTGTAAGGCAATAATATTCTCAACTTAGATAATATTTTCAGGAGAATTTTCAAGAATTTGTGCCTTGTAAGGCAATATAACTTTTGCCAATATCTTCAGGGTTCAGGAGAATCTTCAAGAATTTGTGCCTTGTAAGGCAATATAACTTTTGCCAATATCTTCTTTGATGATGATGATGATCATATATATATATTTTCCAGATTTTGCTGCTTTGATAATTGATATGCCTGTGAATTTCTTCTTTATGACTCCTTTTGCTAGCATATAGACATGATCTTATTCATCTTTGCCCCCTTTTGATACAGAATCATTATGCTGATAATATTCTGGGTCAAAATCCACATCTCTATCTTTAGGGATAATATCTTTTGATGAAACGGGCGTTGACAAGTACACTGATACCCTGTCCTTCTTGATTTACAATCCTATATGCCCCATTGGAGTATACTTCTTTCACCACATATGGACCGTCCCATTTAGGCTCAAACTTGCCCCCTGTCCGGCGAGTGACCACTATAGGTCTTTTCAACATTAACACCATATCCCCTTTTTTGAAAGAACGATATTTGACCTGTTTATCAAATGCAGCAGATATTCGCCTCGATATGACTGCAACCGTTGCTGAGCTGCAAGACGTTTCTCATCGAGTAAGTCTAATTCTTTCAGCCTTATTTTTGCATTTTCTTCATCTGTTACAGACTGGTGCACTGCCACTCTGAGTGATGCCACTTGGATTTCAATTGGGATAACTGCCTCCATACCATAGACCAATGAATATGGCGTCGCTCCTGTTGCTGTACGATGGGTGGTTCTAGAGGCCCATAATGCTTCTTGTAACTTTGCATCCCAATCGCGCTTATTGCCTGTCACTGTTTTCTTCATTATTTTGACAATTGTTTTGTTAAACGCCTCTGCTAATCCATTGGCCGGAGGATAGTAAGGTGTTGAAAAAGAATGCTGAATACCAAACTTCTGACATAACTTTTCCATGCCTTTATTTTTAAAAGGGGTGCCATTATCAGTGATGATTTTCTTCGGAATACCATGACGGTATATTATAGCATGACGGATGAAATTGACCACGTCTTTCTCTTTAACATTACGCAAGGCAACTGCTTCGGTCCATTTGGAGAAATAATCCGTTGCTGCCAGAATATACTGTTTTCCTTTAGATGAAGGGGGATTTATCGGACCAATAACGTCGAGTCCCCAGGCTGAAAAGGGCCAAGAAGCAACAGACTGATGTAATTCTTCTGGAGGAATATGTATTATATCTCCATGTATTTGACATTCATGGCATCGCTTTGCATATTCTATTGCATCTTTAAACATAGTGGGCCAATAATAACCCATTCGATGCACTCTATGGCATAAATTCCGGCCGGCTTGATGTGCTCCACATTCACCGAATGTGCCTCCCGCAACATTTGGTTTGCTTCTTGTTTATCCAAGCACCTTAACAACATTCCATTATAAGATTTTCTATATAACACTTCACTGCACATGATAAATTTACCTGATCGCTGTTTAATCTGCTGTTTTTGTGCATTATCTTCTGGCAAGATGTTATATTTGAGATAATCGACAAAAGGCTGACGCCAATCATCCATTGTTACTTCCAGACAGGATATAGGCAATATTTCAACAGTTTCTTCGATAACCTCTGCAGATGGCAGGAATCTTCTTTCTTCTATAGTTACCTGAAGAGGACTGCGGTTTGTGTAAGATAAAGCTGCTGCTAAACTGGCTAAAGCATCTGCTTTTGCATTCTCCGACCGTGGTATGTGTTTAATTTCCACATAATAGAACTGTTCAAGCAACTGTTGTGCTTTCCGATAATAAGGCAAGAGTTCTTCTTTCCTTACTTCAAACTCTGTTGTCAATTGATTTATAATTAATTTAGAATCTCCGAAGATATGCAATGATTTTACTTCCATTTGCTGGGCTATTTCCATTCCGATGATAAGAGCTCTGTATTCAGCTTCATTATTTGTGCATGCAGTACCCAACGTGAAAGAATATGGTAATAAATCGCCCGAGGGGTAATGAATATCACTCCTGCCCCCGCTCCCGATACTCGAGCAGCACCATCAAAATACATCTGCCAAAGATTTTGGGATTCAATCGTCATAACCTGTTCATCTGGAAATTCATCATTGATTTCTTCATTTTCTGCTATAGGATGCGCTGCCAAGAAATCTCGCCATAGCTTGTCCTTTTCATCGCTTTCACGGCTTATAAGAAATAGTATATTCTGATAACAATAGCATCCACTTGGCTAGTCTTCCCGATAACATTGGCCTGGTCATCAAGAATTTTATCGGATCTGCTCTCGAGATCAGAGTTATGTCATGGGATAGACAATAATGCCTTAACTTTTGCACAGCGAATACCAATGCCAAGCATTCTTTTTCAATCGAAGAATAATTGGATTCTGCCCCCATCAGTGTTCGGCTCAGATAATAAAGAGCAGTCTCTTTTCCGGCTTCGTTTACCTGTGCCAACAAAGCACCCAAAGAATTTGCAGCGGCAGATGTATATAAAATAAGTGGCTTACCTTTTACTGGAGCTGTTAACACCGGCGGCTGTTTTAATAATTCTTTAATTGAATCAAAGGCATTCTGGCAAGCATGATCCCATACGAATTCTGTATCTTTCTTCATTAACCGGGAAAATGGCTGACATCTTCCTGCGAGGTTCGAAATAAAACGGCGAATGTATGCCAACTTTCCTTGTAAACTTTTTAATTCCTTCAGCGTCGTTGGTGGTGGCATATTTTGAATAGCTTTAACTTTTTCTGGATCAATTTCGATTCCTCTCTGTGCCGTACGACAAAGCCGAGGAATTTGCCGGAAGACACTCCAAATGCACATTTAGCCGGATTCATCTTTAATTGCTTCTTTCTGAGCCGTCGGAAGACCGATGCTAGATGTTCGCGGTGTTCTTGATGATCCCCGGATCTGACTACCAAGTCATCAACATAGCATTCGACATGTTTATGCATCATATCTTGAAAGATATTTTTCATTGCCCTTTGATATGTTGCTCCAGCATTTTTGAGCCCAAAAGGCATTACTTTATAACAGTAAATTCCAAGTGGCGTTCTGAAAGCCGTTGCCTCTTCATCTTCGGGTGCCATCCTGATTTGATTATAGCCTGCATATCCGTCCATAAAGGACATGATAGCATATTGAGTAGTGCTGTCGATTAATAATTCTGTTATCGGGAGGGGGAAATCGTCTTTTGGACATGCTTCATTCAGATCTCTGAAATCAATGCACACTACGACTGTCCGTTCTTCTTTTTCACCGGAACAATGTTTGATATCCATTTGGGATATTTAACTTCTCTGATGAACCCAACCTTTATTAGCTTATTTACTTCTTTTTCGATTAATGGAATCAGGTCTGGGTGAAATCGCCTTTGTGCTTGCTTGACTGGTTTCTTTTCTTTGGAGATATTTAACCGATGCATTGCTACGGAGGGTTCCAGTCCCGGCATTTCTTCATAGGTCCAAGCGAAGACATCTTTATTTTCTTTGAGGAGTTGACCATATTTCTCAAATTCTTGATCTGAAAGGCTGATGCTGATGAATGTATTCCTTGGCTCTTCTATTGTTCCCAAATTTATTTCTCGCAAGCCATCTATCGTTGGTTGCCCCCCGTCTTCTATTTGCTTCGGAGCGATTTCAGGATATTCAACTATCTTAGTATCTTGCGTACGTGGTGACGTCATATTAACTGATATCATGTTTACCGCTGATTCTACCCCAATCCTTGGAATTTTCTTCGCTTTTCTTGATTAACCCCGAGTGGGATTTGAATCCCTTTTCCATTATTCAAGCGGTGGGTTTGTCACAATCAAAACCCATGTTCCTCATGATCTTCTTGCTTATTGTACTGTACTTTCTTAAATTTCATGGTGCTAATTTTCCATGATATTCATTGCTTGCATTTTCACTCTTCTCTTCGATGCAAAGATGGAATTCTATCGGTTCAGGATATTTATCATCGGCTTTGACTTCGAAATGTTCTCGGAGCGGTCAGCAAATGGCTTACATCTTTCGATATTGGGTAATGGCACCTGTAATTGGATCAGAAACTTTCAACGTTGCTCGTCGACAACAAAGTGTCAACGGCGGTTGTCCCCGTTGTCTCAGCGCTTTGGTACAAAATAGAATTTCTTTCTTGCTTCTGCATGAAATCCCGTAAGATTTTCGCTCTTTCTTCCTTATCTTTATTTATCCTGGCATCTTTTATGATTCTCTTCCCATCATCATTTCTTATTTCTTTGAGAAACATTTGTAATAATCAAGGCGTCTGCAAAGAAAGACTCAGCTTCTGTGTAGGGTTTTGCATCAGCCATTACTTTACACTGCACCCCATCTTTACAGTATTTGAAACATTGGTGTAGAGTAGAAGGTACGATATGATACTGATGTATCCATGGCCTTCCCAAGAGAAGGTTATATGTCGTCACAGCATTTATAACATGACATACAACAGTAGTGATTAATTCTTCTATTTCCAATGTTACTGTGATTTTACCGAGTGCACGTTGTCCATCTTGATTAAATCCTTGTATCATCATTCCGCTGGGGCGCAAGTCTGATCGGCGAAAACCCAATTTAGTAACCATGGAGAGCGGCAAAAGGTTCACCGCCGACCCATTGTCTATCATAATTCGTTTTATCTTCTTCTCACAAATATATCCTTCTATCATCAATGGCCTGTTATGTTCCTTTTCACCAATTAAATCATCATCAGAGAAAGATATTACTGGTAGACAATTCATCTTCTCATTATTTCTTTCATTCTTCATTTCTGCCAGTAAAGTTTCTCTCACATTGTGATCGACAAAGTGCTTGAATCAAACTCGAAATTCTTTCGACAACTTGAGCGCATCGTAAATACTTAACCGTGCCGGTATACCCTTCAAGTGGTTGACTACATCATAAGCTACTTTTGTCACTGCAGCTCCATTTCTATTCTTGTCCTCAGTATTCTGTCTTTCAGTCACTTCTTTCCTTATTATTTCTGCTTTCTGCTTTACCGGACTTGTGATTTGCTTCCCTGATCGCAACGTAATCATTGTTGCATTTCTTGTCAACTTTTCCTTTTTCAGTCCCCGCTTGTTTTCTTGTATTGACAGTACATTTACTGTTGCCCTTGCATTCTTTTCTTTGCTTCCGCTGGTTATTATGTCACCTCTGTTTATCATCCGCTGTATGATGCATTTTAACGTATAACAATTTTTCGTTGGATGCCCCACTAGGCGATGATAACGGCAAAAGTTTCTTTCTCGAGTCCTTGTCGCATCTTCAGGGCGCTTTGGTTCTGGTAATTCCAGAGTTCCTGCTTTTAACAATTGTTGCATCATGGGTACCACGTCCTCTTTATCAAACTCAAATCCTTCATGAGAATCAAGCATTCTGAGCTTTTTCCCACCGTATCTGTCCCTTGCTTGGTTCCAGCCTTCTTTTCCTTCTGGCCTTTTATCTCTTGAGCCCCTAGCATCCTGATTCTTCTTATCCCGGTCGACGGTATTGACGGTTGTCCTGCCAGGCATTCTTCTGACAGTTTCATGATGAAAATGCGGCATCTTGCGAGTCATTAGCTCCAATGCATGGGCTTTGGTGCCAAATCGCGAAAAGTCCCAATATCGGCGCTAGTGAGTCCGAACGCAATCCCGTCTCCATAGAGTTCGACACATTTTGACTTGTTCCTTTTCTTCCGGCAACCGCCACACGATGCCCCCAAGTGTTTTCCATCCGTCATGAATTTTTCAACGGGTTCTCCTTCGCCGTCGCATCGAAGCTAGTTCTCGTGATGCTAACGTCACGTTCGACGAGAAGAAGTTCGACATGAAAGCATCTTGCATTTCTTCTTCCCATGTCCGTATGGACCCTGGTGCCAAATTTGAATACCACCTGAAAGCTTTGCTTGTCAACGATGACCCAAATAAGCGTAAGCAATATTGAGGTATCGTGGAAAAATTCCCCATGCTGGTGATGAAATGCATCAGGTGTTCTTCCGGTGATCCTTCCCCATTGAACTTTTGGAAATCTGGGTGTTTGAAGTTGGCTGGAAATGGAACATCCTCTACCTCTCTCGGGTAGGGTGTTCGGTATCTGAAACGACCGGTATTCGCACGCTCTCTTTCTATTCTGACTGCTTCTTCGACGACTTGTCTTACGTCATCTTGTGTTATAGCTCTTGTTGCTGGAACTGAACCTCGTGATCCTATCCCCTGCGGACGGGAACCTTCAGGCTGGTTCTCTTGTCCATTTGTCGCTCCCATCATGGGTGGAGCCACTATTTGGGCTACATTATGTGCCAGGGTTGTCAAAGCTTCCCTGAGATTCCGGCATTCATCCATTAGCATTCTTTGTGCCTCCGCCATTTGATCAACACGTTCTTCAGTAGTTGGTCTATTTCCTTGACCTGTTTCTGCCATATATACTGCGGCTCCTTGACTGTTTGTCGAAACTGTTTTTGGAGTAGAACGGGAGTATGCTGATATAACAGGACTTATAAAGAGGGGAGAAATTGGAGTCTCATTTGACTCTCGTGTGCTTTCTGTGCTTTTAACCGATCGAGGTGATACAGTTATAGGCGAGCTTGTTTGCGGTGATACTTGCATCGGTGATTCTATCATCAGTGCTTTACCTTTTGTGCTTGTGTCCATTTGGTCTTTGGAGCGACCAAAGCTGGAAAATCCTGCGACGAGAACTGCTGAAGCAACTTGTTCAGATAAATCACGGGGAGCGAGTTCGGGTTTTCTTCTTGCTATGCTCCGTGTAATTGGTCCCTCGTTCTTGGTGCAAACAATTTTGCTTTTGCGACTCTTTAAGGCCTTTGCTTTTGTCCTTTTGGATAAAACCAGAGTCCAGTTTTCATCATTTTCTTGTAGTTGAGGTGAAACGGAAATGACTCCCGCTGTCGCTTGAATCACATTGCACCCGCTTGAAGTGCTCGCTTTTGTGTTCTCAGAATTTCGCTTGGCGCATACTCAATTACAAACCCAAAGAGCGATGAATCGGAAGTTTACCTTTCTCACAGTGTTAGCCATTAGCAGTGTTGTGTGATTGAATTTGAGTACCTTCAACAACAAAACATATCTGAAATTAGTACGTGAAAGACTAAGTAAACTATCTTGGAGATGAAGGGGAGGATGTTCCCACTGAGAGTCGCCATTTTGGCGTCTAATAGACGCCAAAAAATAGTGATGAGAGTCTTGCAACTTTCCCAATGTTAGTGTTAAATAAGATAATATTCCCCAGCAGAGTCGCCATTTTGTTTCGACAAGGAAACAAAGGTATTTGATTTGGGAGAGTCATCTTATTTAAACATAACAATGAAATAATTACAAAGACAATCATCACATTTTATTGATTCTGAATTCATTTACATCCTCTGGTATCCCTTGATTCTAAGATAGCTTACAAAGAACTCATTACAAATGTTAATTATTATAGTTAAATATAATTTCGGCAGATAACGGCAATGATGTCAATCATCTCCTATGACTTAGGAGGAATAGACAAGTCGTTCAACAGTCTTCAAGAGAATGGAAATTCAGGCAGCATTTCAGTACTATTTTGGTCATCTCCTGAAACTTAGGAGGAATACGTTTCTTCATCGATGACTCTTCTTTCTTGAACAAGAAGAACTCGAAGACCCAAAGACTCAAACCATTCCGGCAGCATTTCAGCCTATTGCTGTCAAAACTGTCCAACAATAGGTTTCAACAAATAGGTTTGCATTGCTGGTCCACAGAACGATATGTTTTGCTGCTGGTCCGCGCAAACCATAAATGCCTTGTTGTTTTTTGGCGGCCGTCGCAAACTTCCAGAGTCCAATACCCTTTGCGCGGGATCGCGCAAAGTGCGCAGAGTCCAATACTCCGCACCTTCTGTCTTCTCTTTCGTCTTTGCTTCACTTCTGAAATCTTCGAACCCCTTTTTAGAAAAGGAATGGGGTATTTATAGACAATTCCACCAGTAAAAATCTCAGATCTGGTCGATGTGGGACAAAATAACATCTTCCAAAACATTTTATTTCATCATCATAGACTTTGCGCGACCCCGCGCAAACGATATACTTTGCGCGGTCACGCGCAAACCTTCAATCTCGCGCAAACCTTCTTCTTTCTTCAATCCGCGCAAACTCTTCACTTTGCGCGGTCTTGTGTGACTATTTCACTTTGCGCGACCCCGCGCAAAGTGGTCTCGAAGCTGTTTTCTTTCTTCTTCGAACTGATTTCTTGATCTTTCTTCCTTCACTTCTTTGCTTATTTTATGCCTCAACAACATCAAGCCGGCCGAAATTTATGCCATAGAGTGCATCGAATGGGTTATTATGCAAAACGGTATCATGAATGTCAAATACATGGAGATGTAATACATATTTCTCCAGAAGAACTACATCAGTCTGTGGCTTCTTGGCCTTTCTCAGCCTGGGGACTCGACATAATTGGTCCAATAAATCCCCCTTCATCTAAAGGAAAACAATATATTCTGGAAGCAACAAACTATTTCTCCAAATGGACCGAAGCAGTCGCCTTGCGTAGTGTTAAAGAGAAAGACGTGGTCAATTTTATCTGGCATGCTATAATATACCGTCGTGGTATTCCAAAGAAGATTGTCACTGATAATGGCACCCCTTTTAAAAATAGAGGTATGGAAAAATTATGTCAGAAGTTCGGTATCCAACATTCTTTTTCAACACCTTACTATCCTCCGGCCAATGGACTAGCAGAGGCGTTTAACAAAACAATTGTCAAGATAATGAAGAAAATGGTGACAGGCAATAAGCGCGATTGGGATGAAAAGTTACAAGAAGCATTATGGGCCTACAGAAACACCCATCGACAAAGAACAGGGGCGACACCGTATTCATTATTAATCTATGGTATGGAGGCAGATTATCCCAATTAAAATGCAGGTGGCATCACTCGAATAGCGGTACATCGATCTATAACAGATGATGAAAATGCAAAAATAAATTTGAAGAATTAGATTTGCTTGATGAGAAACGTCTTGCAGCTCAGCAGCGGTTGCAATCATATCAGGCCAGAATATCGGCTGCCTTTGATAAACAGGTCAAATACCGCTCTTTTAAAAAAGGGGATATGGTGTTAATGTTGAAAAGACCTATAGTGGTCACTCGCCGGACAGGGGGCAAGTTCGAGCCTAAATGGGATGGTCCATATGTGGTAAAAGAAGTATATTCCAATGGGGCATATAAAATCACAAATCAAGAAGGACAGGATATTGGTGTACTCGTCAACGCCCGCTTCATCAAAAGATACTATCCCTAAAAATAGACGTATGGATTTTGATCCGGAATATTATCAGCATAATGATTCTGTATCAAAAGGGGGCAAAGATGAATAAAATCATGTCTATATGTCAACAAAAGAAGCTATGAAGAGGAAATTCACAAGCATGTCAATTATCAAGCATCAAAATCTGGAAAATATACCGGAAAATATATATGATCATCATCATCACCAAATAAGTATGATAAAGACAATATCATTATCTTGAAGATTCTCTTGAAAATTGCCTTACAAGGCACGGATTTTCTTGCAAGGATATGACAAAAGCATTATTGCCTTACAAGATAAGGAATTTCCTTGAAAATACTATCAAAAGTATAAATATTATTGCCGGTCTTCTTGAAGATATTTCGGAAATATATATTATATTGGCAATGATGATGATCATAAATATTATGGCCTTACAAGGCATGGGATCTTCTTGAAGATTGAAGATAAATATTATCGCCTTACAAGGCACGGATTTTCTTGAAGATATTATTAAAAGCAAGGACGTAAAGATGTATCAATATCAATCAAAGAGGCAGTATAGCCAAGCCAAATCCTAAAAGAGCCAAATTGAGCCAAATCAAAAAAGATCAAGCTCGCAAAAAAAAAAAAAAAAAAAAAAAAAAAAAAGCTCTCAAAGGATCAAGCTCTAAAAGAGCCGCCAACTATACATAAGACCTATGAAGATCGCCATTCGGCAATGCATGCGAGGAGTCAGTGGCCCTAAAAAGCCCGCGAAGACCATCGTACACACCCATGCGGGTAGCTGACGAAGTCAAGGATTCAAAGCCTAAAAGGCCATAAATCCGCGAAGACTAGTTACCGTAATTCCCATGCCGTCTGTATAGCTTCTGGCAGCGCCACTGGGAACGGATGAAAATGCCCTCCCGTGAATGGGCTCGACCTTGCAGATGAAGAAAACAGGGGCCGCAGTGCGAGCTTTATGCCAACCGTGCGTAAGACCCTCCAGGTCTAGGGTTTGATTTCAGTAGTAACTCGTGAGGAAGGGCTTAAACCTACTCATTGATGGACTGGCGACTCTAGATTTGGTGCCCAAAGGTAGTCTTGCGAGCCCTGCGAACTCTAGAGAGTTACCGTGGCCAACCCTGTGCGTAAATCCAACAGTTCACCGTGGGCCCCTCTAATGGACCGTGACCGTGAGCTCAAGGCAGTGAGAAGCCCAAAAGCGAACTCTCGAGAGTTACAGTGGCCATCACATAAGACCCATAAATGCTCCACTACTCATGAGCTTAAACTGTGTGTGTGCGCATGCTCCACTACTCATGAGCATAAACTGCGTGTGGCTAATTGAATTGAAACTTAGTATCGCCAATTTAAATACTCACCTAGAGAATCCCGTACTAACAAAGCATAAAAGGTTTAGAAATTGTAAAAAAAATAATATATAATGAAATTATTATATAAAGTATAAATATAATTTGATAATATTAGTATAAATATCATCAATATGCAAGATAGAAAAATACCATCATAAACATCCCAAAATACTATCATGAGATATATGATAAATTACATCCAAGAAACACGAAAGCAAATATCACATGTTTAAAATTACATAATTCAAAGATCCTCTGTAATCCCCATTGCTTCTGAGTATCTGAGCAAATCTTCTTTCAATTGCACCTGAGCTGCATCATGTCTAGATTTTTCTTCAAAAATAAGTCTCGCATGATCAGGAACTCCAGCAAGCTTATTCTCCAAAGAAACAATCATTTCTTTACCTTGAAGTTGTGCGGACTTTTCGATATCAATAGATTGAGCATTCACCCGTATCTTCTCTTCAACATCCTGAATGATTAAAACCTGTTCATGGTTCTTCCTCTCCAGCTGAGAGATTTCTTCCTTTAAAATTGCAATGCGGTCTTGAATAGTCTTGCTTTCATCAACATGAATCTTTAATTTATCCTGAAGAATTATATGCTCTTGTTCAAGTTTAGAAATTGATGAAGCTGTCAGAAGGGCTTGTTCTTGTGATGAAGCCAACTGCCTTCTACACTCTAAAATCTCAGGAGCAATTGTAACATTCTCTACCGACGCCAAAGAAATTACGGAATCACGAAATTTGAGGAGTGAATCCCGCAAAGGAGATATGTTGATTCTGGCCATCTTAGCAGAGCTTTCCAAAATTTCTATAGCAACATCCAAATCCGACCACTGATCAGGATTTCTGAAGATATGGATTATTGCTAACAGAGAATGTTTCACCATAAGCATTTTGTGAGCAGGAATCTTTGCAAAGGATGATAGTTCAGAAGTAGTGCTACCGAATCAGAACTAGCCGCACCAATGCAGGGATGAGTTCCTATAGTAAAAGAAGAAGGATATTCAATATATTATTATGAAATATATATAGTCTTGAGTGAAGATAAGCAGTGCATATATATATACCTGTCACTGGAACACAACTAACAGAAGGAGAAGCTCTTTGAGCTATGGAAGGACCAAGTCCCACCATATCAGCGAAAGATGGTGCTCTAGCCTCATCTTGGAATCTCTGTAGTCCGGAGTTGGCAAGTCAGTAGTTTCTGTAGAAAATATGATTTCACGAGCCACTACTCTCTGTACTACCAACGGAACTACAGGTGCTCGTGGTGAAGATACCACGAGAGGGCTCACTGAAGAGATAGCACCTACTTCTGCAACTTGGGCACCTAAAAAGGGAGATACAATGATTATAAATAAATAATAGTTGTTAAAATATAAATTAAGAGATGTATATGGAAAATTTTCTTTACCTGGTGAATACCCATATTCTCCATAATCTAAAGGCTCCTCTTCATCTTCCTCAGCTGCAGGAGATTTAGCAGGAACATTAATGCTAGAAGGAGTCTTAGCAGTTGCAGGGGAAGATTCTATCTCAACTTCTTTCGCAGCTGTTTCCTCTTCTTCGCCAATATCAACTTCACCTTCTTCAAAGTCATCATCTTTATCTTCACCATTATTACTATCTTCGCTATCTTCATCTTGCGAAGATTCAGTTGTACTTGATGATGAAGTTGAACTTTCATCTTCTAAAATTTCTTCGTCAACTTCTTCAACGATAACCTGCTTCCCTTTATAAGAAACGGGTTGGCTGCTCTCCGGTGCAGGTTCTTGGACTATAGGGGAAGCAGAGGCTGGTCGAGTTCTTTCTGGAGGGATAGGGGATGATGATTGCAAACGCGTTCTTGATCTAGTCATCGGAGAAGATGGACTAGGACCAAGGGGCTGTGGAGGAGATGTGGAAGTACCAATAGCCGGTCCTTCTTGAACCGCTGCAGTCTCTGCAGGAATTGGAGAAGATGTACCTTCAGCATTATCTGCAGCTTGGTTTGAAGAATCCCGACGAGATTTTTCGAATTCTCTCAAATCTCCGTGGGCAAACCAGCCATCCAAAGTGTTGATGGGCTTGATTTCACGAATAGGATCTTCCAATGATATCTTTCTGCAAATCTCTCCAGGATGAGATGCGTGGCTCTTCTCCGGAATATAGCCAATTCCGCTCTCTAAATTTCTGCCCTTCAGCCTGGGTGGATGAAGAAAGATAGAAGAATCTACTGGCAAGCATTTATTGACCAGGTATGATTGGTGATCCCACCATCGCATCCAGCTATATGATGTACGGACTATGCGATCACAGCCTGGAATTATGAAGAGGGAGCCAACGCAGCCATTCAGCAATTGTTTCCATATCATGGCCCAATTAAGAGGACCCGGTTCCATAACAGCAAGCATTTTTTCGGTAACCAACCCGCGATCTTGTGGCACGTTTGATCATAACCAAATTGACGAGCAAAAAGCGACCGGGGTAGTAAGGTTCTCTCCAGAATCTGTCCCTTCCGCAGAGGTAAACCGCATGAGCGAATAGAAAAAAGAAGAAAGCTCTCTCTGCAAAGAAGAGTTTCGTTGTCCACCATGTCCGTGTCGTGGTATAGCGATAAAGGCGGAACCGAAAGAAGTTTATCGATCATCATCTCGAATCTTATTTGCAACCCACTCATATGCTCTTCTAGCCATTGCTCTTTCTTTGAAAGAACCAGAGTGGAAGATGAGAAGGATGGAATATGCTTGCTCGAAGCTTCAAAAGTCCAAGGGAAATAAACTCCAAGCCACCCCGTAAAATAATGCCAAGAAGTATGTGCAGATGAAGCCCCAGAATCGGGTCTTTTACATGGGTAGCTATTTCTCCAAGGGCCCGTAGATAGAACATAATACTCGGAGGAGCAAGAGAATATTTATGGCCCTCCGCTAAAGCACCCAGCTACAACAAAGACAGTGGGACGAACAGCATCTGCCCACTTGGAGCTGGGCAATACGACCAAGCTTAGCCAGTAAGCCAAGAATGCTGCAAGTTCTCCGAAAGGGCTATAT
Source organism: Magnolia changhungtana (assembly GCA_030180095.1). Classification (NCBI taxonomy): domain Eukaryota; kingdom Viridiplantae; phylum Streptophyta; class Magnoliopsida; order Magnoliales; family Magnoliaceae; genus Magnolia; species Magnolia changhungtana. Next base: position 182,057 of record JASAUF010000595.1, read on the forward strand.
TCTGGCTTTCCTCTTATTGCATCTCGAAGCTTAGTTAATTCTTTCGAGCGGCAGTCACGAAACCTTCAAAGAAAAATGAAGGAAGTTAATATACGGGAATGGCTAAATAATAAGAATATAAAGAAGGAGAATAATGATCAGATTGGTAAATACCTGAGACCCCTAGAGAAATGAGCCAGCCATTGCAGAGGGGGAATTTTGTGAAAGTTGGGAAATTTGCCCATCTCTTTGAACAGCTCTATAGTAGTCTCAGAGATAGAAGGCTTGCGGTCTGGAGAAGACACAAAGGCCAATTCTCTGTTTGTCGGAATAAATTCATCATAGAATTTGCCTGTTATTGTGAGACCAGCTATACGATGAAGGTCCCAAAGAGATATGCTCATTTCGCCATAAGGAAGATGGAAGGAGTTGGTTGTAGGCGACCAGTATTCAAGGAAGCCTTTTAGAACATTGGGTTCTCTATAGAAGTATTTGGAAGTTACTTCTATTGCATCATAGAGCCCGATCTTTGCGAGAGTACTCGTATGTTTCAGCAATATGGCCTCCACCCATTCAGAGTAATAACGGCGAGCAGTCAACAAGCCTCTGATATGGAATTCTGCCTGTCCCCAAAGTTGTTCTCGATCTCTGAAGCGCTGTCGCACCGTCTCATAGAAATGAGAAGGAAAGAGATCATGAGGACTGTGGAAAGGAGTTAAGAAGATCATGGGATGAGCTTCTCCTATCTTCTGTCGCGGCTTCTGAGTTTGAATGGTTCCTTCTAAGATTCAGGGCTCTTTTGAGGCCCATGATTCGGTATACATCAACCTCTCGCCATGGACACAATCTTTGGATTCATAGTCTAGCATAGACTGATGGTGATATACCTTGATAGGAATGATTGTCATGCCCTCTGCATGAGGGTTGTCATGACGCCTTCGACAAATCGCACTGAGTCCCACGAGTTCTGAAGCCGCTTTTTCTTATGTTCCTTGATCTTTTCTGCAAATTCTTTCGCCTTGTTGCGGCGAGTTTTCTTCGGGCGAGAAGCAGGAGGAGTATCTTCTCGGAGAGGTGGTCTCTCACTATCAGTACGAATGTGGGCCGTGGTTTTAAGCCATTCATCCCAGTCATATTCTCATCCATGTTATGGTGGACATTTAATATCTCCCAAGGAGATGGATCTATGAATAGGGGAGGGTAAAGACTTAATGCGATCAGAAAAATCAAAAGTGGGGAGAACGGGTTCTTTGAAATAAGCTGGATTTCTAGAAGTTGTTTTTATTCTTTTAGCAGGTGGTTGATCAAAAGGAGGCGAGTCTGAAGGAGACACAAGACGGTTGTTTTTTGATACGAGCCATGAGGAAAGACAGAGGAAGGAAGATAGGTCACAGAGTAAGAAATGAAGAAAGAAGAAAAATGGCTAAGTGTTGAAAAATTTTCTAAGTGCAGAGTACTTTGCGCGAGGTCGCGCAAAGTATAAGGGTTTGCGCGAAAAATTTCAAGTTCAGAGGACGTCGCACAAAGTGAAACGGTTTACGCGGGGTCGCGCAAAGTGGGAGGTTTGCGCGGAATAAAATCGCCAGAGCAGAGTTTCAGCAGAGAACAGTTCGTGAAAATGACTAAGTAGTTGGACTATTTATAGTATTTTTTGACCGAGTACGGCACTCGATAGGAGAGCTTTTGCATGCGGGTCATGCAAACCTTATAAAGAGAAGTAATTTGATCCTTTTCTTTGAATTTCTGAAGGAAAAAATAAAGAACGGATCAAGGGGGCATCTGTTGAGGCATAAAATAAGTAAGGAAGTGAAAACGACAAAGATGAAGAAATCACTTTGAAGATGAAAGAAATCAGCTTCAAGACCACTTTGCGCGGGTTCGCGCAAAGTGAAATAGTTACGCCAGACCGCGCAAAGTGAAGAGATTGCGCGGAGAATATGAAGACAGTTTGCGCGGGATTAAGAGTTTGCGCGGGACCGCGCAAAGCATATCGTTTGCGCGTGTCCGCGCAAAGTCTATGACGATCGGATAAAAGTGGTTGAATGATATTTTTTGTCCCACATCGACCAGATCTGAGATTTCCATTGGTGAAAATGTCTATAAATACCCCGTTCCTTCTCTAAAAAGGGGTTCGAAGATTTCATAGTGAAAGAAAGACGAAGAAGAAGACAGAAGGTGCGGAGTACTGGACTCCTGCACTTTGAGCGGATCCGCGCAGAGTGCGTATTGGACTTCTGCAGTTTGCGCGGACCCGCAAAGCAAGAGTGCTTTTATAGTTTGCGCGGACCCGCGCAAGCATATGCTTCATGGGCGCAAACCTATTCTCTACAATGACACAAGAATGGGTTGTTATTGTTGGAATGGTTTGAGTCTTCAGATCTTCAAGTTCTTCTTGTTTAGGAAGGAAGAGTCATCGACGAAGAGACGTATTCCTCCTAAGTTTCAGGAGATGACCAAAATAGCACCGAAATGCTACCGGAATCTTCGTGCTCTTGAAGACTGTTGATTGACTTGTCTATTCCTCCTAAGTCATTAGAGATGATTGAGATCATTGCCGTTATGCTGCTGAAAATTATATTTAGCTATAATAATTGTCATTTGTAATGAGTTCTTTGTAAACTATCTTAGAATCAAGGGATACTGAGGATGTAAATGAATTCAGAATCAATAAATATGACGATATCTTTATAATTATTCCATTGTTATGTTTGAATAAGATTATTCTCCCAAATCAAATACATTTGTTTCATTGTCGAAACAAAATTGAATAAGATTATTCTCCCAAATCAAATACATTTGTTTCCTTGTCGAAACAATCATCAACGCTTGGTAGTGATCATTGACGTTTGGTAGCGATTATTGACACTTGATAGCGATCATTGATGCTTTTCATTTGGTGATGACTTGATATGCTTGAAAGCCTTTTTACTCGCTTTTCTTTCATCAACACTTTTCATTTGGCAATCGTCATTGACTCTTTTCATTTGACGATGACTGAATATGCTTGAAAGCCTGCATTTTCTCTAAATATACAAAAGAAATACATTCTATGGTGAGAAACACATTTCATAGTTTCTTACTTACTTGGCGATAATTATTGACGCTTTTCATTTGGTGATGACACTTTATGCTTGAAAGCCTGCATTTCATTCAAATATAAAAGAAATACATTCTATGGTGAGAAACACATTTCATAATTTTTTACTTATCTGTTTACTCACTTGTCTTGCCCCCTTTTTGATTTTGGAAGTATTATACCAATACCTTCTGAAATCAAAATAGCAGTCATTTCCTGAACTGACAGGTATTGCAATGCATATCTGCAACGAATATGCTTTTTATCATGGCTTTACATCTTTTATCTTACTTGCTTCTTTTCTTTTGAATATTCAGGCTATGACAGCTCGATCTTGTCAATTACTGATGATTTACGCAGATGCCCCCAGAATTTTCTTTATCGAGTTTCTGTCGTCATCATTTTTTTATGCTCTTTCCATAGCAATTTCTCCTTTATCGATCATTGTCTGTAACTTTTTCCTGAGGGAATTACAATTTTCCGTATGATGTCTAAATATACGGTGATAATGGCAATAATTCATTCCTCCGGTATTTTTGATTTCTTCGATGTGTCTTGGCCGAGGTAATTTAATAATCTTCATAGCCAACAATTGATTCAGCATAGGAAGTATATCTTTTCTTGCAAATGAATACTTCATAGATCTTTATTTTGTCTGGACCTCTTATATGTCATGATGACCGCACGACCATTTCTATCTTCTTCATTGCTTTCTCTTTCAACATCTTGATAATCTTTTTTAATTTTTTCTTTCCGAGTGATGCAGGCTGATTTTGATTGGAGAGCAGACAGTCTTCCCATCATCTTTTCAAGAGCATAAGCCTTCGTAGCAAAATTACGAAAGGTTTTCCAATCTTTACTGATCAGGTGGCATGCCAGTTCTGGTCTCAGGCCTTCTAAACATAGTTCTACTTGTTCTGATTCCCACAGAGGATGTTGACATGATGCTGCCAAGTCCTTCCATCGACTGATGAATTCTTCAACTGATTCATTCTCTCTTTGGCGAATGGAAGCTAATCCATAACTAACTTCTTTAAAGGACGACTTAATGAACTCTGAATTATAACAAGAATTTCTGAGTGGCTTTATCATTGCCTGCCATTCCCTTTTTGCAACAGCCTTCCCTTTATCTTTCCAGTTCTTTGTCGGATCTCTTGCAGATGTCATGTTCACAACGACTTTCTTGTCCGTCACTATTTCACCTTGTTTTATCAATCGCTTTAGTATATTTTTTAATGTAAAACAATCTTCTATACGATGCCTTAAACAGCGATGATAATGACAATAATTTTCTTCTTTAGTCATTTTGACTTCTTCTGGATATTTCGGAGAAGGTAAGCTGATAGTTCCAGCGGCAAGCAATTGTTCCATCATGGGCAACATATCTTCTTTATTGAATACATATTCCTTGTAAGAGTCGTATAGTCGCGGCCGCTTACCTTTAACTTGATCTGAATCCTCTCTCTTCCTTGCTTTTTGTTTATTGTAAAAAATATTCTTTTTCTTTTCTTGATCAACAGCATTTATCATTAATCTATTCGGTTCTCTTCTTTCTGTCTTGATCCGAAAGACTGACATCTTTGTAACCATCACTTCTAATGTATGTGCTTTTGTTACAAGATCTCAGAAAGTCTTTATATCAGCACTCATGAGCCCGAAAGTAATTCTTTGTTCCATAGAGTTCAAGCACATGTTCAATTGTTCGTTCTCTTCTAGCAACTGTCCGCATGAAGCCCCCAAGGTCTTCCATCTATTAATGAATTTCTCCATAGGTTCATTTTCTCTTTGTCTGACAGAGGCTAATTCTGCAATACTGGCGTCGCGTTCTGTCGAGAAGAAATTGGATATAAACGCGTCTTGCATTTGTTCCCACGTTTTTATTAACTCAGGCATCAAGCCAGAATACCATCGAAATGCTTTGCCTATTAAAGAAGATCCGAATAACCGCAAACAATATTGAGGTATCATAGAGAAATTTCCCATGCTGGTGATGAAGTGCAAGAGATTCTCTTATGGAGACCCGTTTCCTTTAAATTTCTGAAAACCTGGCTGTTTGAAATTGGTTGGGAATGGAACATCTTCTATCTCTCTTGGATATGGCATCCGGTACTTGAAGCGGCCAGTATTTACGCGCTCTTTTTCTAATCTGACAATTTCTTCAACGACTTGTCTTACATCGTCCTTCGTTCTGGTCCTTGATCGAAGTTAGCTTGACTCTTGATCCTGCCTTTGTGGATGGATAAGAGTGTTCGGATGACTTTCATGTCTCATTTCTGTACTGTACTCGCTGTTGGTGGAGCCACAATTTGGACCATATTATGCGCAAAGGTTGCTAGTGCTTCCCTGAGATTTCTGCATTCATCTATTAGTGTTCTTTGCACTTCAGCCGTCTTGTTAATATTATCTTCAGTGGATGGTAGGTTTTCCTGATTCATTTCGGCCATATGCACCGTGGCTTCTTTACTTTTTGATAAAGCCGTAGCTGAAGTAGAGCAAGAGGGTGGAATATTGTCTGACTCCTGCATATTCCTTGCACTACCGATTGATTGGGCCGACACGAGCATCGGTGAACTTTTCTGAGGCAGCATTAACATTGGCGAACTTATCACTATTGCTTTACCCTTTTGCTCTTTTGTCCACTTGACCCTTGAGGCGGTTAGAGTCGAAAAGTCGCGCGTTGTTAATTGCGAGACTGCTTGTTGGGGATAAATTGCAAGAGGAACGACTTCAGAATTCTTCTTCGCTGCATTACGCGTTATCGACCTTCTGACTCTTAGCGAAAGCGGGTGTACTTTAGAGCTTTTTGTATTATGTGTTCTTGTTTTACGAGACATTACGACAGTCCAATCTTTATCTCCTTCCAGCGGTTTAGATGAAGCGGATACGACATCAGATGTTGTTCGAGTCAGGTTGTCTTTTCCCATAAAAAGTCGAGTCATGTTCTCTGGAGGTTGATTCGGTGCATATTCTATCATAAACCCGGTCAGAGTGAAACGAAAGCCCACTTTTCTTTCAAAAATTGTCATTGGTCGTAACTTGTAATTTGATTTAAAAACCTTCAATCATGAAACACGATTGTAGTTAGTAATTAAAGAATTAAATAATTTGTTTTAGAGATGAAGGGGAGGATGTTCCAGCTAAGAGTCACCATTTTGGCGTCTGTAAGTGATAAATGTTTTGTGAATATTTTCTAAATTACCATTGAATAATAATCCCCAGCAGAGTCGTCATTTTGTTTCGACAAGAAAACAAAATGTGTTTGATTTGGGGGATTTATTTAATGATAACAAAGAAAGAACAATGAACATTGATCACATTTATTCTGAGTTCATTTACATCCTCTGATTCCCTTGATTCTAAAAATAAAGTACAATCAATCAAAGTAGACAAGATGGTCTTATGGAAATTTCGGCAGCATTCCGGCACCTGTTTCGGTCATCTCCTCATACTTAGGAGGAATTGTTGAATATCTCTTCTGCTCATTCCAATCCTTCAAACTTTGAATAGAATGAGCTTGGACACTTCATTCATTTCAGCAACATGATGGAGCAGCATGACGGCCTTTAGCCATTTTAGTAGTAGAAACGACCCATTCTTTATTACAGTTGTAGGCTAGTCGGTTTTGCATACAGTATTCGCGCAAACCCTATCGCTTGCGCGGGTCCGCACAAACTGCAGGAGCCCAATGCTCCTACCTTCGATCTTCTTCTTCACTCTTCTTTCGCTCCAAAATCTTCGAACCCCTTTTGAGAGAGAGAGCGGGGTATTTATAGGCATTTCGCAGGTGTAAAACTCTGACTTGGGTGATGTGGGACAAAATAACTCACTGTTACATGCTTTGCGCGGACACGCGCAAACGATATGCTTTGCGCGGACACGCGCAAACTGTCTTAAAAGACACCACTCTTTCTTCTTTTTTAATATTTTGCTTTCCAATCTTCTTCTGCTTCAATCCCTTCCTCACTTTCTCATGCCTTAACAGATACCCTTTGAGCTGGAACTTTACCAAAATACCTAAACTACCCTTTGAGCTGGAACTTTACCAAAATACCTAAACTACCCTTTGAGCTGGAACTTTATCAAAATACCTAAACTACCCTTTGAGCTGGAACTTTATCAAAATACCTAAACTACCCTTTGACCTGGAACTTTATCAAAATACCTAAACTACCCTTTGAGCTGGAACTTTACCAAAATACCTAAACTACCCATTGAGCTGGAACTTTACCAAAATACCTAAACTACCCTTTTAGCTGATCAGCACCCTAGGATTCGTTGACCACTGCAATGAGATATTTTTTATGCCTCAACAACTATCCATATTTGAAAATGACGATCGAAGAGTTCCAATGTACCTTTGGGATATCGAAAGGTTTCAAAATTATGCAATTCTGTTGTCATTTTGAAGCTTGACAAGTTACCATTCCAATGACCTGAAATAGTCCAAATTCGACCTCTGAAGAGAGAGTTATGAGGGTTACTTTTGGACAAGGAGATGAAGGAAACATTCAGGACCGACAACTACGATCCCACTTACAGATGCCCAAATGGTCTTGGAATATGACGATTCCATTTAAGAATGAAGGAGCACTAAAGTACCTTTCAGATGACCAAAAATCGACCCAATCGGACATCAAACAATGAAGTTATGGGAGTCTCCGTTGGATCGCTCGATTTGGAAAGATTAAAATCCATATTGCAAAATGACGATCTGTTTCGACAAGGAAACAAATGTGTTTGATTTGGGGGATTTATTCAATGATAACAAAGAAAGAACAAGAGAACATTGATCACATTTATTCTGAGTTCATTTACATCCTCTGATTCCCTTGATTCTGAAAATAAAGTACAATCAATCAAAATAGACAAGATAGTCTTATGGAAATTTCCGTAGCATTCCGACGCCTGTTTTAATCATCTCCTAGGACTTAGGAGGAATTGTTGATCTGATCAACCAGTCTTCAATGAGATAGAAATTTTGGCAGCATAACGGCGCTATTTCGGTCATCTCCTCATACTTAGGAAGAATTGTTGAATTTCTCTTCTGCCTCATTCCAATCCTTCAAACTTTGAATAGAATGAGCTTGGACACTTCATTTATTTCAGCAACATGACGAAGCAGCATGACGGCCTTTAGCCATTTTAGCAACATAACAGTCGATTGCTGTTACTGACTGCAGGCTAGTTGGTTTGCGCGGTCCCGCGCAAACCCCATCATTTGCGCGGGTCCGCGCAAACACTATTGCTTGCACGGGTCTGCGCAAACTGCAGGAGCCTAATGCTCCTACCTTCGATTTTCTTCTTCCCTCTTCTTTCGCTCCGAAATCTTCGAACCCCCTTCTAGAGAGAGAACGGGGTATTTATAGGCATTTCGCAGGTGTAAAACTTCGACTTGGGCGATGTGGGACAAAATAACTCGTAATCACATGCTTTGCGCGGACACGCGCAAACGATATACATTGCGCGGACACGCACAAACGATATGCTTTGCGCGGTCCCACACAAACTATCTGCTTTGCGCGGATACGCACAAACTGTCTCAAAGACACCTCTCTTTCTTCTTTTTAATATTTTGCTTTCCAATCTTCTTCTGCTTCAATCCCTTCATCATTCTCTTTTCTTTAACAGATCCCATGAAACTGAAACTTTACCAAAATACCTAAACTACCCATTTGAGAAGGAACTTTACCAAAATACCTAAACTACCCCTTAAGAAGGAACTTTACCAAAATACCTAAACTACCCATTGAGAAGGAACTTTACCAAAATTCCTAAACTACCCCTTGAGAAGGAACTTTACCAAAATACCTAAACTAACCCTTGAGAAGGTTAGCACCATAGGATTCTTTGACCACTGCAATGATATATATTTTTTATACCTCAATAGATGCCCCCTCGATCCTTCTTTGATTGTTTCTTGAAATCAAATGGAGGATCGATCTTCCTCCTCCTGAAGAATCTTAAATGAACTACAACTGAAGGATGACTGGATGATCGGGCTTACATGGAAGAATGAATGATTGTCTCTGACCAGAAAATCAAATGATTGTGTTTGATCAGAAGACTGGAATACTTGCACTCGACCGGAAGATTTGAATGCTCATATTTGACTAGAAGATTTGATGATTGTACTCGAATCGGAAGACTTGATTGATTGTGCTCGAACAGAAAACTTGATTGATCATGTTCAAACGGAAGACTTGAATGATTGCGTTTGAACAAAAAACTTGATTGATCATGTTCAAACGGAAGACTTGAATGCCCCCAGCCAGTAGTGTTGAGTGGATGCTTCAGTAGAAAAGATGAGATTCTATTTCGTTGAAACTCATCTTTGCAACTGTTGTGACGACTTTGTCTTTGAGCAACTTGACCAGAGAACTATCTTTCAACATTGCTGCTCCTGCAACAGTCTCTTTGATCAACTCCAATGACTTTTTTCCTTCAACTCTGCAATGGTCACTTTAATCAACTCCGTTGCTCTACCGCAGCAACCCTTTTTGATTATTTCCTTTATTCATGATCTGCGTAATCCGATTTTTTGAATGATAGTCTTTCCTGCCAAATTAGCGAAATTAGTATCTCAAGACATTATAATTTTTCAATTCAGCTTTATGAAGCATTGATAATTTTTGAAATTTATATTGAAAACCTCTCCTCTTTTAGGCTGATTGTGATATTCGCTCTTGTCATCGTGCTTCGCATTGCATTCTTTGCTCATTAAATTGTGCTTTTGGAGACATCGTTTCCAGCTCCAACGGTTCAATCGCTAAATCTTTTGTCAAGTTTGTGTTTCTTTAGCATTTCTTCATAGACTTTTTCTTGGATCTTTGTTGATTCTGAAAAATTGAAAAATAGACAAGACTTCTTTCAATTTTCATTTAGTAACTTTTCAAAGGTTATAGAAATTACTGATGATGATTCCGTTTGCTCTGCCTCCATCAGATCTGGTACTTGGAGGCTTGCAATATCGCTGTTAGAACAATGAGGAGTTACGGCATCGGATTATATAATTCCCGACATATGAATTCCTCCATATTGCATAAGAGATTATCAGAAAGACCAAGGCATAGATTACTTTGAAGACCAAGTCATAGATAACTTTGAAGACCAAGTCATAGATAACTTTGAAGACCAAGGCATAGATTCTGTCCCCTTTCCCGGTCAATCTTCACATAAAGATTTCTTTAGAAAATAATATATCTGAAGTGAAACTTGCAGATATTCCTGAAGGATGGATAATTTTGCTACTCCTTTAAAGAATATATCTGAATCTCTAGATTATCCAAGAGAGAGAAAGATGATTCCTCGCTAATTCATTCTTTGTCGCCTTTGAGAATCTTGCATAATAATATTTCTTTATATCATGAAGGCAAGAGATAAAAAGACTTTACGGCTCTTGTCAGTAGAACAAATATATATTGTAATAGAAGACCCATAATTGATCTCGAAGATTTTGAACTTTTGAATAGATAATCGCCAATATCTTGAAGGCATTTACTGTTGTTGTAATTTGAACCTGATTCAAGATAAATGCATTTTTGCATATATTTTATTCAACATTTAAAATTTCCATCAGGTAATTACATATTTAAGCATATTTAATATGTTTTGTAGCATTTTGAATGCTACACATAATTGATGCTTTTGAGCATATTTGATGCTTTTGAGCAATGGCGCTAGTGTACTTTGACTGACCATACTTTGACTTGGACGAGACTGACCTTGACCTGATTTGACTGAACTTGACGACCAGATTTGACTGAACTGGACTTGACAATGGGCTCAAAGAGCAAGATAGTTTACCGCCAATTTCGGGCAATGGGCTCAAGGAGCAATTATAGTTTACTGCCAATTTCGGGCAGGCCAATTTAGGGCTTTGTAGGTCTTATGCGTAGTTGGCCATATAGGCTTGGCTAGGCTGCCTTAAATGATCATTTGCCATCGCTGTCATAAGATTTGTGTGGTTGGCCAATTTAGGCTTATTCCACTGCTATTTCACTGTCATGTATGGTGAATCCATAACTAATATTTCACTGCGGCTGATAATGTTTTGAGACTCAATAATTGATATTTCGCCGCTGTCGATAATGTTTCAAAAATTCCGAGAATTAATTTTGGTGATTGATGATGACAGCGATAGTTGCTAATTTTGGTGATTGACTTTTCCTTTGGCGATTGTCATTGGCGCTTGACAGCGATCATTAACGCTTTCCATTTAGCGACGACTTGATAGCTTCATATGCTTGAAGGCCTGTCTTATTTTGGAAATGACTTGAAAGTGCTAATTTTAGCGATAATCGATGATCATCGACACTTTTCATTTGGCGATTATCTTTGGCGCTTTCTTGTTTGTCTTATTTTTGCAATAATCAACGACACTTTTCATTTGGCAATGATTGAATATGCTTGAAAGCCTGCATTTCATTCAAATATACAAAAGAAATACATTCTATGGTGAGAAACACATTTCATAGTTTCTTACTTGGCGATAATCATTGACGCTTTTTCATTTGGCGATGACTGAATATGCTTGAAAGCCTGCATTTCATTCAAATATAAAAGAAATACATTCTAAAGTGAGAAACGCATTTCTTAATTTTTTACTTATCTGTTTACTCACCTGCTTGCCCCCTTTTGATTTTGGAAGTATTATACCAATACCTTTCGAAATCAAAACAGCGGTCATTCCCTGAACTGACAGGTATTGCAATGCATATCTGCAATGAATATGCTTTTTATCATGGCTTTACATCTTTTACCTCACTTGCTTCTTTTCTTTTGAATATCTAGGCTATGATAGCTCGATCTTGTCAATTACTGACAATTCGCCATACAAAACATGCTATCGTCTTTTAACGTCGATGCCCCTAGAATTTTCTTTATCGAGCTTCTGTCATTTTTCTCTATTTTCTCTTTCTGTTATGCTCTTTCCATCACAATTTCTCCTTTATCGATCATCTTTTGTAGCTTGTTCTTAAGGGGATTACAGTTTTCCGTATGATGTCCGAATTTACGATGATAATGACAATAATACATTCCTCTTGTATTTTCAATTTCTTCGATGTGTCTTTGCCGAGGTAATTCAATAATCTTCATAGCCAACAATTGATTCAGCATAGGAAGTATATCTTTTCTTGCAAATGAATACTTCATATGATCTTTATTTTGTCTGGACCTCTTATATGTCATGATGACCGCACGACCATTTCTATATTCTTCATCATTTTCTCTTTCAACATCTTGATAATCTTTTTTAGTTTTTTCTTTCCGAGTGATGCGGGCTAATTTTGATTGGAAAGCAGACATTCTTCCCATCATCTTCTCAAGAGCATAAGCCTTCGTAGCAAAATTACGAAAGGTTTTCCAATTTTACTGATTAGGTGGCATGCCAGTTCTGGTCTCAAACCTTCTAAACATAGTTCTACTTGTTCTGATTCCTGCAGAGGATGTTGACATGATGTTGCCAAGTCCTTCCATCGACTGATGAATTCTTCAACTGATTCATTTTCTTCTTGACGAATAGAGGCCAATTCGGTCAAACTAACTTCTCGATCTGAAGAGAAAAAGTTTGACATAAAAGCATCCTGCATCTGTTCCCAGGTATGAATAGATCCTGAGATTAAACTTGAATACCATCTGAAAGCTCTTCCTGTCAGAGAAGATCCGAATAATCGCAGACAATATTGAGGAATTCTAGAGAAATTTCTCATTTTTGCTATGAAATGCATCATATGCTCTTCTGGTGATCCACTCCCATTAAATTTCTGAAAATTCGTGTGTTTGAAATCGGCGGGAAATGACATGTCTTCTATTTCAGGAGGATACGGTGTCTGATATCAAAACCTTTTATTCTGACTTTGTTTATTCTCTAGATGAGTAAACTCGATAACCATCTGCCGAATTTCTTCCTGCGTTATATTCTGAGTAATATTAGGCATTGGCTCTTGAAATTTAACCAAGTGCGGTTGTGGTCCTTCTTCTTGCGGTTTAGTGTTGTTCACAATAATCACTGTCGGAATATTAGGGACTTCTTCAGTCACATGTTCATCTAGTGAAAACTGATCAGGCTGATTAATATCTGTCGATGAGCTCTCTGTTTCTTCATACTTTGATTGTCTTGATATTGAGGGAGAAAATAAGCGTTGTGCTGCTGACGCTGTTGAAGAGGATGAACTATCATTTGATTTGAAACCAGCATGCTGTCGCTTCAAAGGACTAACTGACTCGAATCGTAGCATTCTCAATGCATGAGTTTGCTTAAAATCTTTCGCAGGAGGTGCTGTGAGTGAACATTTGCTGGTTACGGTCGTTTTCCCTTTGTTTTTCTGAACTCGCAATGATTCTGTGGAAGATGTGTTTACGGTTATAATTGATGGTATCAAAAGACCTTTTGGAGTGACGGGCCTTTCCGTTTTTCTTGAATGAGATGATTGTATGACTGAAGCAGGACTGTGTCTCATGGCACTTCGCATAATTGACCCAGTACTTGGCGAGATGGTCTTCTTGTGGAAGCAAATTGAACTTTCCGATTTTGGATATTACCATCCTCCATTCTCCCTCATCTTCTTGAGTTACTGGCAAAATAGAAATCGTTCCGTCCATTACACGAAATTCACTGTTTTTTATCACGGCAGACTTTGCTTTCTCTAACGCTTTCTACTTACTCTTAACTCTTTTCTCTTCTATTCTAGAAAATTGTGGCGATGCCCCCTGGATTCTCCATTAGCTAATGAATTCGTTAATTCATTTATTTGTCGGCGAGCAGCGTATGATTCAGTCGAACTAACTTCTCATCTGACATTGTCTGTCCTTGATCATAACTGACTTGCTCTTTTTTGATATTTTTTGGTGGAAATCCGTTGGACAGGAGAAAGGTCGTTATGGTATACTTGTCATTCATAACAGAATGTTAGTTAATTTATTTAAATAAAATTGTACTTTGCTTTTAGAGATGAAGGGGAGGATGTTCCCACTGAGAGTCGCCATTTTGAGTGATGAATGTTCTTTGAATATTTTTTTCTAAGTTACCATCGAATAATAATGAGTCCCCAGCAGAGTCGCCATTTTGTTTCGAAAAGGAAACAAATGTGTTTGATTTGGGGGATTTATTCAATGATAACAAAGAAAGAACAAAGAACATTGCTCACATTTATTCTGAGTTCATTTACATCCTTTGATTCCCTTGATTCTGAAAATAAAGTACAATCAATCAAAATAGACAAGATAGTCTTATGGAAATTTCAGCAGCATTCCGACGCTTTTTTTAATCATCTCTAGGACTTAGGAGGAATTGCTGATCTGATCAACCAGTCTTCAATGAGATAGAAATTTTGGGAGCATAACGGCGCTATTTCGGTCATCTCCTCATACTTAGGAGGAATTGTTGAATTTCTCTTCTGCTCATTCCAATCCTTCAAACTTTGAATAGAATGAGCTTGGACACTTCATTTATTTCAGCAACATGACGAAGCAGCATGATGGCCTTTAGCCATTTTAGCAGAAGATATGACCCATTTCATTCTGAGGCCACAGGCTAGTTGGTTTGCGCGGTCCCGCGCAAACCCCATCGTTTGCGCGGGTCCGCGCAAACCCTATCGCTTGCGCGGGTCCGCGCAAACTGCAGGAGCCCAATGCTCCTACCTTCGATTTTCTTCTTCACTCTTCTTTCGCTCCGAAATCTTAGGCATTTCGCAGGTGTAAAACTTCGACTTGGGTGATGTGGGACAAAATAGCTCCCAATCACATGCATTGCGCGGACGCGCGCAAACGATATACTTTGCACGGACACGCGCAAACGATATGCTTTACGCGGTCCCGCTCAAACTATCTGCTTTGCGCGTGTCTGCGCAAACTGTCTCAAAGACACCTCTCTTTCTTCTTTTTAATATTTTGCTTTCCAATCTTCTTCTGCTTCAATCCCTTTATCATTCTCTTTTCTTTAACAGATTCCATGGAACTGGAACTTTACCAAAATACCTAAACTACCCGTTTGAGAAGAAACTTTACCAAAATACCTAAACTACCCCTTGAGAGGGAACTTTACCAAAATACCTAAACTACCCGTTGAGAAGGAACTTTACCAAAATACCTAAACTACCCCTTGAGAAGGAACTTTACCAAAATACCTAAACTACCCCTTGAGAAGGTCAGCACCATGGGATTCTTTGACCACTGCAGTGATATATATATTGTTATGCCTCAACACGATCGACAAGTTCCAACTTGCTTTTAGGATATTGAACTGTCTCTGAATTAACCAATTCTCGTCCAATTTGTATTCTTGTCAAGTTACCATTCCAATGAGCTCAAAATAGTTTAAATTCAAACTCTGAAGAGAGAGTTATGAGGGTTACCCTCGAACAAGGAGATTAAGGAAAGATCCAGCTCCGACGACTGCGATCCCACTTATGGATGCCCAAATGGTCTCAGAATATGACGATTCCAGTTAGGAATGCACTAAATTACCTTTCAGATGACCAAAAATTGACCCAATCCCACATCAAACGATGGAGTTATGGGTGTCTTCATTGGATCACGTGATTTGGAAAGATTAACAATCCATACAGAAAAATGATGATCGAAGAGTTCCAACGTGCATTTTGGATTCGAATTATCTCTGAAATAGGCAATTCTTGTCCCATTTTGAAGCTTGACAAGTTATCATCCCAATGAGCTAGAAATAGTCTAAATTCATCCTCTAAAGAGAGAATAATGAAGGTTACTATTGGACAAGGAGATGAAGGAACATTCAAGACCGATGACAGCGATCCCACTTACAGATGTCAAAATGGTCTCAGAATACAACGATTCTAGTAAGGAATGAAAGAGCACTTAAGTACCTTTCAGATGACCAAAAATAGACCCAATCTGACATCAAACAATGGAGTTATGGGCGTCTCCGTTGGATCGCGCGATTTGGAAAGATTAACTATCCATTTTAAAAAATGAGGATCGAAGAGTTCCAATGTACTTTTGAGATATCGAACGGTCTCTAAATTTAGCAATTCTATTGCTTTTTTGAAGCTTGACAAGTTACCATTCCAATAACTTAAAATAGTCTAAATTCGACCTCTTAAGAGAGAGTTATGAGGGTAACTATTGGACAAGGTGATAAAGAAAACATTTACGACTGATGACTGCGATCCCACTTACGGATGCCCAAATGGTCACGGAATACGACGTTTCTAAGCAAGAATGAAAGAGCACTAAAGCACCTTTCCGATGATCAAAAATCGACCCAATCCGACATCAAACGATGGAGTTATGAGTGTCTCTGTTGGATCACGCGATTTGGAAAGATTAACTATCCATATTTGAAAATGACGGTCGAAGAGTTCCAATGTACTTTTGGATATCAAAAGGTTTCTGAATTATGCAATTCTGGTGTCATTTTGAAGCTTGACAAGTTAACATTCCAATGACCTGAAATAGTCTAAATTCGACCTCTGAAGAGAGAGTTATGAGGGTTACTTTTGGACAAGGAGATGAAGGAAACATTCAGGACCGACAACTACGATCCCACTTACAGATGCCCAAATGGTCTCGGAATATGACGATTCCATTTAAGAATGAAGGAGCACTAAAGTACCTTTCAGATGACCAAAAATCGACCCAATCGGACATCAAACGATGAAGTTATGGGAGTCTCCGTTGGATCGCTCGATTTGGAAAGATTAAAATCCATATTGCAAAATGACGATCGAAGAGTTCCAACTTGCTTTTAGGATATTGAATTGTCTTTGAATTAACCAATTCTCGTCCAATTTGTAATCTTGTCAAGTTACCATTCCAATGAGCTCAAAATAGTTTAAATTCAAACTCAAGAGAGAGTTATGAGGGTTACCCTTCGAACAAGGAGATTAAGGAAACATTTCCAGACCGATGATTTGCGTGATCCCACTTATGGATGCCCAAATGGTCTCGGAATACAACGATTCCAGTCAGGAATGCACTAAATTACCTTTCAGATGACCAAAAATTGACCCAATCCCACATCAAACGATGGAGTTATGGGTGTCTTCGCTGGACACGCGATTTGGAAAGATTAACAATCCATACAGAAAAATAACGATTGAAGATTTCCAACGTGCTTTTGAGATATCGAATTATCTCTGAATTAGGCAATTATTATCCCATTTTGAAGCTTGACAAGTTATCATCCCAATGAGCTAGAAATAGTCTAAATTCATCCTCTGAAGAGAGAATAATGAGGGTTACTATTGGACAAGGAGATGAAGGAACATTCAAGACCGATGACAGCGATCCCACTTACAGATGTCAAAATGGTCTCGGAATACGACGATTCTAGTAAGGAATGAAAGAGCACTTAAGTACCTTTCAGATGACCAAAAATAGACCCAATCCGACATCAAACAATGGAGTTATGGGCGTCTCCGTTGGATCGCGCGATTTGGAAAGATTAACTATCCATTTTAAAAAATGAGGATCGAAGAGTTCCAATGTACTTTTGAGATATCGAACGGTTTCTAAATTTAGCAATTCTATTGCCTTTTTGAAGCTTGACAAGTTACCATTCCAATAACCTGAAATAGTCTAAATTCGACCTCTTAAGAGAGAGTTATGAGGGTTACTATTGGACAAGGTGATAAAGAAAACATTTCCCACATGGACAAATGGTCTTCGATGATGAATGAAAGCACCTTTCGATGCGATCCCACTTACGGATGCCCAAATGGTCTCTATATTGAAAAAATCGAGGAGTTCCAACGCTTTTGGGATATCTAATTGTTCTCGAATTAGGCAAGCGTCCCATTTGGAATGAAAGAGCACTAGAAAAAGTCCACCTTTCGAGGGTTACTATTGGATGAGATGAAGGAACATTCAAAATTGACCCAATCCGACATCAAAACGATGGAGTTATGAGTGTCTCGGATGACCAAAAATTGGATCGATCGCGATTTGGAAAGATTAACTATCCATATTTGAAAATGACGATCGAAGAGTTCCAATGTACCTTTGGGATATCGAAGGTTTAAAATTATGCAATTCATTTGTCATTTTGAAGCTTGACAAGTTACCATTCCAATGACTGAAATAGTCTAAATTCGACCTCGAAGAGAGAGTTATGAGGGTTACTTTTGGACAAGGAGATGAAGGAAACATTCGGGACCGACAACTCGTGATCCCACTTACAGATGCACAAATGGTCTCAGAATACGACGATTCCAGTCAGGAATGAAAGAGCACAAAAGATCCTTTCAGATGACTAAAAATCAACCCAATCAGACATCAAATAATGGAGTTATGGGCGTCTCCATTGGATCGCTCGAATTGAAAAGATTAATCCATATTGCAAAATGACCATCGAAGAGTTCCAACGTGCTTTTAAGATATTGACCAGTCTCTGAATGAGCCAATTCTCATCCAATTTGTAATCTTGTTAAGTTACCATTCCAATAAGCTCAAAATAGTCTAAATTCGACCTCTGAAGAGAGAGTTATGAGGGTTACCATTGGACAAGGAGATGACGGAAACATTCAGGACCGATGACTGCAATACCACTTATGGATGCCCAAATGGTCTCACAATATGACGATTCTGGTCAGAATTGAAAGAGCACTAAAGTACCTTTTAGATGACCAAAAATTGTCCTAATCCGACAACAAACGATGGAGTTATGGGCATCTCCATTGGATTACACGATTTAGAAAGATTAACAATCCATACAGAAAAATGATGATCGAAGAGTTCCAACGTGCTTTTGGGATATCGAATTATCTCTGAATTAGGCAATTCCTGTCCCATTTTGAAGCTTGACAAGTTATCACCCCAATGAGCTAGAAATAGTCTAAATTCGTCCTTTGAAGAGAGAATAATGAGGGTTACTATTGGACAAGGAGATGAAGGAACATTCAAGACCGATGACAGCGATCCCACTTACAGATGTCAAAATGGTCTTAGAATACGACGATTCTAGTAAGGAATGAAAGAGCACTTAAGTACCTTTCAGATGACCAAAAATAGACCCAATCCGACATCAAACAATGGAGTTATGGGCGTCTCCATTGGATCATGCGATTTGGAAAGATTAACTATCCATTTTAAAAATGAGGATCGAAGAGTTCCAATGTACTTTTGAGATATCGAAGCTTTCTAAATTTAGCAATTCTAAATTTAGCAATTGAAATATTGACCTCTTTTTGGACAAGAAGAAGCTTGACAAGTTACCATTCCAATAACTTCCAAAAATAGTCTAAATTGACCTCTTAAGAGAGAGTTATGAGGGTTACTATTGGACGAGGAGATAAAGAAAACATTTAGGACGTCCCATTTGGAAGCTTGACAAGTTACCATCCCTAGAAATAGTCTAAATCCACGGATGCCCAAATGGTCTGAAGGAAATTCAAGACCGATGAACGATTTTACAGATGCAAAAGAAAATGAAGAGCGAAATGAAAGAGCACTAAAGCACCTTTCGATGACCAAAAATCGACCCAATCCGACATCAAACGATGGAGTTATGAGTGTCTCCTTTGGATCGCGCGATTTGGAAAGATTAACTATCCATATTTGAAAATGACGATCGAAGAGTTCCAATGTATCTTTGGGATATCAAAAGGTTTCTAAAATTATGCAATTAATTGTCATTTTGAAGCTTGACAAGTTACCATTCCAATGACTGAAATAGTCTAAATTCGACCTCAAGAGAGAGTTATGAGGGTTACTATTGGACAAGGAGATGAAGGAAACATTCGGGACCGACAACTGTGATCCCTTATGGATGCCCAAATGGTCTCGGAATATGACGATTCCATTTAAGAATGAAGGAGCACTAAAGTACCTTTAAGATGACCAAAAATCGACCCAATCGGACATCAAACGATGAAGTTATGGGAGTCTCATTGGATCGCTTCGATTTGGAAAGATTAAAATCCATATTGAAAATGATGATCGAAGAGTTCCAACTTGCTTTTAGGATATTGAATTGTCTCTCGAATTAACCAATTCTCATCCAATTTGTAATCTTGTCAAGTTACCATTCCAATGAGCTCAAAATAGTTTAAATTCAAACTCAAGAGAGAGTTATGAGGGTTACCGTCGAACAAGGAGATTAAGGAAACATTCAGGACCGATGATCGCGATCCCACTTATGGATGCCCAAATGGTCTCGGAATACGACGATTCAGTCGGGAATGAAAGAGCACTAAATTACTTTTAGATGACCAAAATCAACCCAATCCCACATCAAACAATGGAGTTATGGGTGTCTTCATTGGATCACGCGATTTGGAAAGATTAACAAACCATACAGAAAAATGACGATCGAAGAGGTCCAATGTGCTTTTGGGATATTGAATTATCTTTGAATTAGGCAATTCTTGTCCCATTTTGAAGCTTGACAAGTTATCATCCCAATGAGCTAGAAATAGTCTAAATTCGTCCTCTGAAGAGAGAATAATGAAGGTTACTATTGGACAAGGAGATGAAGGAACATTCAAGACCGATGACAGTGATCCCACTTACAGATGTCAAAATGGTCTCGGAATACGACGATTCTAGTAAGGAATGAAAGAGCACTTAAGTGCCCTTCAGATGACCAAAAATAGACCCAATCCGACATCAAACAATGGAGTTATGGGCGTCTCCATTGGATCACGTGATTTGGAAAGATTAACTATCCATTTCAAAAAATGAGGATCGAAGAATTCCAATGTACTTTTGAGATATCGAAAGGTTTCTAAATTTAGCAATTCTATTGCCTTTTTGAATCTTGACAAGTTACCATTCCAATAACCTGAAATAGTCTAAATTTGACCTCTTAAGAGAGAGTTATGAGGGTTACTATTGGACAAGGAGATGAAGGAAACATTTAGGACCGATGACTGCGATCCCACTTATGGATGCCCAAATGGTCTTGAATGCCCAGAATGAAAATGGTCCAATCGACATTAAACGATGGAGTTACGTTTCTCTGTTGGATCGCGCATTTGGAAAGAATGAAAAATGAGCACTAAAGCACCTAATTTTTCGGATGACCAAAAGCTTGACAAGTTACCATTCCAATGAGCTAGAAATAGTCGACATCAAACAGATGGAGTTATGAGTGTCTCCGATTGGATCGATGCCAAAATGGTTGGAAAGATTAACTATCCATATTTCAGATGACCAAAAAAATAACGATCGAAGAGTTCCAATGTATCCATATTTGGGATCGAAGAGTTCCAATGTATCTTTGGGATATCGAACGGTTTCTAAAATTATGCAATTCTGTGTCATTTTGAAGCTTGACAAGTTACCATTCCAATGATGACGAAATAGTCTAAATTCGACCCTCGAAGAGAGAGTTATGAGGGTTACTTATTGGACAAGGAGATGAAGGAAACATTCAAGACCGACATGTGATCCCACTTATGGATGCCCAAATGGTCTCGAAATATACACGATTCCATTTAAGAATGAAGGAGCACTAAAGTACCTTTAAGATGACCAAAAATCGACCCAATCGGACATCAAACGAAGGAGTTATGGGCGTCTCCATTGGATCGCATTTCGATTTGGAAAGATTAACAATCCATATTGAAAATGATGATCGAAGAGTTCCAACGTGCTTTTAGGATATTGAATGTCTCTCGAATTAGCCAATTCTCATCCAATTTGTAATCTTGTCAAGTTACCATTCCAATGAGCTCAAAATAGTTTAAATTCAAACTCAAGAGAGAGTTATGAGGGTTACCCTCGAACAAGGAGATTAAGGAAACATTTAGGACCGATGACTGCGATCCCACTTATGGATGCCCAAATGGTCTCGAATACGACGATTCATCGTTGAATGAAAGAGCACTAAAGTACCTTTCAGATGACCAAAAATCGATCTAATCCCACATCAAACGATGGAGTTATGGGTGTCTCCATTGGATCACGCGATTTGGAAAGATTAACAATCCATATGAGAAAAATGACGATCGAAGAGTTCCAACGTGCTTTTGGGATATCGAATTATCTCTGAATTAGGTAATTCTTGTCCCATTTTGAAGCTTGACAAGTTACCATCCCAATGAGCTAGAAATAGTCTAAATTTGTCCTCTGAAGAGAGAATAATGAAGGTTACTATTGGACAAGGAGATGAAGGAACATTTAAGACCGATGACAGCAATCCCACTTACAGATGTCAAAATGGTCTAGGAATACGACGATTCTAGTAAGGAATGAAATACCACTTAAGTACCTTTCAGATGACCAAAAATCGACCCAATCTGACATCAAACAATGGAGTTATGGGCGTCTCCGTTGGATAGCGCGATTTGGAAAGATTAACTATCCATTTTAAAAATGAAGATTGAAGAGTTCCAATGTACTTTTGAGATATCGAACGCTTTCTAAATTTAGCAATTCTATTGCCTTTTTGAAGCTTGACAAGTTACCATTCCAATAACCTGAAATCTCTGAATTAGGCAATTCACGGTCCCATTTGGAAGCTTGACAAGTTACCATTCCAATGAGCTAGAAATAGTCTAAATTGGACAAGAAGACCTCTGGATGCCCAAAGAGAGTTATGATGGGTTACTATTGGACAAGGTGATGGAAAGAAAGAAAACATTTCCAACGTGGACCGATGATTCTGGTCCCATTTGGAAGCGATCCCACTTATGGATGCCCAAATGGTCTCAAGACCGAATGCGATCCCGACCAAAATTCTCGAAATACGAAGAAGGAATGAAAGAGCTCTAAAGTACCTTTCAGACGACCAAAAATTGACCCAATCCGACATCTAACAATGGAGTTATGGCTGTTTCCTTTGGATCGCGCGATTTGGAAAGATTAACTATCCATATTTGAAAATGACGATCGAAGAGTTCCAATGTACCTTTGGGATATTGAACGGTTTCTAAATTATGCAATTCTGTTGCCATTTTGAAGCTTGACAAGTTACCATTCCAATGACCCAAAATAGTCCAATTCGACATCTGAAGAGAGACTTATGAGGGTTACTATTGGACAAGGAGATGAAGGAAACATTCAGGACCGACGACTGTGATCCCACTTACGGATGCCCAAATGGTCTCGGAATATGACGATTCATTTAAGAATGAAGGAGCACTAAAGTACCTTTAAGATGACCAAAAATCGACCCAATCGGACATCAAACGATGAAGTTATGGGAGTCTCCATTGGATCGCTCGATTTGGAAAGATTAAAATCCATATTGTAAAATGACGATCGAAGAGTTCCAACGTGCTTTTAGGATATTGAACTGTCTCTGAATTAGCCAATTCTCATCCAATTTGTAATCTTGTCAAGTTACCATTCCAATGAGCTCAAAATAGTTTAAATTCAAACTCTGAAGAGAGAGTTATGAGGGTTACCGTCGAACAAGGAGATTAAGGAAACATTTAGGACCGATGACTGCGATCCCACTTATGGATGCCCAAATGGTCTCAAAATACGACGATTCCATTCAGGAATGAAAGTACACTAAAGTACCTTTCAGATGACCAAAAATCGACCCAATCCCACATCAAACGATGGAATTATGGGTGTCTCCATTGGATCACGCGATTTGGAAAGATTAACAATCCATATTGAAAAATGACGATCAAAGAGTTCCAACGTGCTTTTGGGATATTGAATTATCTCTGAATTAGGCAATTCTTGTCCCATTTTGAAGCTTGACAAGTTACCATCCGAATGAGCTAGAAATAGTCTAAATTTGTCCTCTGAAGAGAGAATAATGAGGGTTACTATTGGACAAGGAGATGAAGGAACATTCAAGACCGATGACAAGTGATCCCACTTACGGATGTCAAAATGGTCTAGGAATACGACGATTCTAGTAAGGAATGAAATACCACTTAAGTACCTTTCGGATGACCAAAAATAGACCCAATCCGACATCAAACAATGGAGTTATGGGCGTCTCCGTTGGATAGCGCGATTTGGAAAGATTAACTATCCATTTTTAAAAATGAGATTGAAGAGTTCCAATGTACTTTTGAGACATCGAAGCGGTTTCTAAATTTAGCAATTCTATTGCCTTTTTGAAGCTTGACAAGTTACCATTCCAATAACTTGAAATAGTCTAAATTCGACCTCTTAAGAGAGAGTTATGAGGGTTACTATTGGACAACCTAAAGGAAACATTAAGAGAGAGTCGCGATCCCACTTATGGATGCCCAAATGGTCTTGAATTTGACGATTCCAAGCAGAATGAAAGCACCTTTCGGATGACCAAAAATTGACCCAATCAGACATTAAACGATGGAGTTATGGGTGTCTGTTGATCGCGATTTGGAAAGATTAACAATCTATATTGAAAAATGCGAAGGAGTTGGTCTTTTGGGATATCTAATTGTCTCGAATTAGGCAATTACTGGTCCCATTTGGAAGCTTGACAAGTTACCATTCCAATGAGCTAGAAATAGTCTAAATCCATCCTCAAGACAGAGGAACGAGGGTTACTATTGGATAAGGAGATGAAGGAACATTAAGACCGATGAATGCGATCCCACTTACAGATGCCAAAATGGTCTCGAAAAACGACGATTGCTTTTTAAATGAAAGAGCTCTAAAGTACCTTTCGGACGACCAAAAATTGACCCAATCCGACATCTAACAATGGAGTTATGGCTGTTTCCTTTGGATCGCGCGATTTGGAAAGATTAACTATCCATATTTGAAAATGACGATCGAAGAGTTCCAATGTACCTTTGGGATATTGAACGGTTTCTAAATTATGCAATTCTCGGTGCCATTTTGAAGCTTGACATGTTACCATTCCAATGACCGAAATAGTCTAAATTCGACCTCTGAAGAGAGAGTTATGAGGGTCACTTTGGACAAGGAGATGAAGGAAACATTCGGGGACCGACAACTGTGATCCCTCTTATGGATGCCCAAATGGTCTCGAATACAACGATTCCATTTAAGAATGAAGGAGCACTAAAGTACCTTTAAGATGACCAAAAATCGACCCAATCGGACATCAAACGAAGGAGTTATGGGAGTCTCCATTGGATCGCGCGATTTGGAAATATTAACAATCCATATTGAAAATGATGATCGAAGAGTTCCAACGTGCTTTTAGGATATTGAAGCTCTCTCGAATTAGCCAATTCTCATCCAATTTGTAATCTTGTCAAGTTACCATTCCAATGAGCTCAAAATAGTTTAAATTCAAACTCTGAAGCGAGAGTTATGAGGGTTACCCTCGAACAAGGAGATTAAGGAAACATCTAGGACCGACGACTGCGATCCCACTTATGGATGCCCAAATGGTCTTGGAATACGACGATTCCAATCAGAATGAAAGAGCACTAAAGTACCTTTTAGATGACCAAAAATCGACCCAATCCCACATCAAACGATGGAGTTATGGGTGTCTCCATTGGATAACGCGATTTGGAAAGATTAACAATCCATACAGAAAAATGACGATCGAAGAGTTCCAACGTGCTTTTGGGATATTGAATTATCTCTGAATTAGGCAATTCTTGTCCCATTTTGAAGCTTGACAAGTTACCATCCGAATGAGCTAGAAATAGTCTAAATTTGTCCTCTGAAGAGAGAATAATGAGGGTTACTATTGGACAAGGAGATGAAGGAACATTCAAGACCGATGACAAGAATCCCACTTACGATGTCAAAATGGTCTAGGAATACGACGATTCTAGTAAGGAATGAAATACCACTTAAGTACCTTTCAGATGACCAAAAATCGACCCAATCCGACATCAAACAATGGAGTTTTGGGCGTCTCCGTTGGATAGCGCGATTTGGAAAGATTAACTATCCATTTTAAAAATGAAGATTGAAGAGTTCCAATGTACTTTTGAGACATCGAACAGTTTCTAAATTTAGCAATTCTATTGCCTTTTTGAAGCTTGACAAGTTACCATTCCAATAACTTGAAATAGTCTAAATTCGACCTCTTAAGAGAGAGTTATGAGGGTTACTATTGGACAAGAAGATAAAGGAAACATTCAGGACCGACGACTGCGATCCCACTTATGGATGCCCAAATGGTCTTGAATTACGACGATTCCAAGCAGAATGAAAGCACCTTTCAGATGACCACCAATCCGACATTAAACGATGGAGTTATGGGTGTCTCTGTTGGATCGCGCGATTTGGAAAGATTAACAATCTATATTGAAAAATGGCGATCGAGGAGTTCCAACGTGCTTTTGGGATATCTAATTGTCTCTGAATTAGGCAATTCTGGTCCCATTTGGAAGCTTGACAAGTTACCATTCCAATGAGCTAGAAATAGTCTAAATCCATCCTCTGAAGACAGAGGAACGAGGGTTACTATTGGATAAGGAGATGAAGGAACATTCAAGACCGATGAATGCGATCCCACTTACAGATGCCAAAATGGTCTCGGGAAATGAAAGAGCACTAAAGTATGATGACCAAAAATGTCGACATCTAACGATGGAGTTATGGGTGTCTCCTTTGGATCGCGCGATTTAGAAAGATTAACTATCCATATTTGAAAATGACGATCGAAGAGTTCCAATGTATCTTTGGGATATCGAACGGTTTCTAAAATTATGCAATTCTGTTGCCATTTTGAAGCTTGACATGTTACCATTCCAATGACCTGAAATAGTCTAATTCGACCTCAGAAGAGAGAGTTATGAGGGTCACTATTGGACAAGGAGATGAAGGAAACATTCAGGACCGACAAATACGTGATCCCACTTACGGATGCTCAAATGGTCTCGGAATACGACAATTCCAATTAGGAATGAAAGAGCACTAAAGTACCTTTCAGATGACCAAAAATCGACCCGATCCGACATCAAACGATGGAGTTATTGGCGTCTCCGTTGGATCACACGATTTGGAAATATTAACAATCCATATTGAATAATGACGATTGAAGAGTTCCAACGTGCACTTAGGATATTGAACAGTCTCTGAATTAGCCAATTCTCATCCAATTTGTAATCTTGTCAAGTTACCATTCCAATGAGCTGGAAATAGTTTAAATTCGAACTTTGAAGAGAGTGTTATGTGGGTTACTGTCGAACAAGGAGATTAAGGAAACATTCAGGACTGATGACAGCGATCCCACTTATGGATGCCCTAATGGTCTCGGAATACGACGATTCGAGTCATGAAAGAAAGAGCACTAAAGTACCTTTTAGATGACCAAAAATCAACCGAATCTTACATCAAACAATGGAGTTATTGGCATCTCCATTGGATAACGCGATTTGGAAAGATTAATAATCCATACAGAAAAATGACGATCGAAGAGTTCCAACGTACTTTTGGGATATTGAATTATCTCTGAATTAGGCAATTCTTGTCCCATTTTGAAGCTTGACAAGTTACCATCCGAATGAGCTAGAAATAGTCTAAATTTGTCCTCTGAAGAGAGAATAATGAGGGTTACTATTGGACAAGGAGATGAAGGAACATTCAAGACCGATGACAGCAATCCCACTTACAGATGTCAAAATGGTCTAGGAATACGACGATTCTAGTAAGGAATGAAATACCACTTAAGTACCTTTCAGATGACCAAAAATCGACCCAATCTGACATCAAACAATGGAGTTTTGGGCGTCTCCGTTGGATAGCGCGATTTGGAAAGATTAACTATCCAGTTTTAAAAATGAAGATTGAAGAGTTCCAATGTACTTTTGAGATATCGAACAGTTTCTAAATTTAGCAATTCTATTGCCTTTTTGAAGCTTGACAAGTTACCATTCCAATAACTTGAAATAGTCTAAATTCGACCTCTTAAGAGAGAGTTATGAGGGTTACTATTGGACAAGAAGATAAAGGAAACATTCAGGACCGACGACTGCGATCCCACTTATGGATGCCCAAATGGTCTTGAATTGGACGATTCCAAGCAGTGAATGAAAGCACCTTTCAGATGACCAAAAATTGACCCAATCCGACATTAAACGATGGAGTTATGGGTGTCTCTGTTGGATCGCGCGATTTGGAAAGATTAACAATCTATATTGAAAAATGGCGATCGAGGAGTTCCAACGTGCTTTTGGGATATCTAATTGTCTGAATTAGGTCTGGTCCCATTTGGAAGCTTGACAAGTTACCATTCCAATGAGCTAGAAATAGTCTAAATCCATCCTCTGAAGACAGAGGAACGAGGGTTACTATTGGATAAGGAGATGAAGGAACATTCAAGACCGATGAATGCGATCCCACTTACAGATGCCAAAATGGTCTCGAAAAACGACGACGATTGCTTTTGAAATGAAAGAGCACTAAAGTACCTTTCGGATGACCAAAAATCAATCAACAATCGACATCTAACGATGGAGTTATGGGTGTCTCCTTTGGATCGCGTGATTTAGAAAGATTAACTATCCATATTTGAAAATGACATCGAAGAGTTCCAATGTATCTTTGGGATATCGACGGTTTCTAAAATTATGCAATTTCTTTGCCATTTTGAAGCTTGACATGTTACCATTCCAATGACTGAAATAGTCTAATTCGACCTCTCGAAGAGAGAGTTATGAGGGTCACTATTGGACAAGGAGATGAAGGAAACATTCAGGACCGACTACTGTGATCCCTCTTATGGATGCCCAAATGGTCTCGGAATACAACGATTCCAGTCAGGAATGAAGGAGCACTAAAGTACCTTTAAGATGACCAAAAATCGACCCAATCGACATCAAACGAAGGAGTTATGGGCGTCTCCATTGGATCGCGCGATTTGGAAATATTAACAATCCATATTGAAAATGATGATTGAAGAGTTCCAACGTGCTTTTAGGATATTGAACAGTCTCTGAATTAGCCAATTCTCATCCAATTTGTAATCTTGTCAAGTTACCATTCCAATGAGCTCAAAATAGTTTAAATTCAAACTCTGAAGAGAGAGTTATGAGGGTTACCGTCGAACAAGGAGATTAAGGAAACATTTAGGACCGATGATGCGATCCCACTTACGGATGCCCAAATGGTCTCGAATACGACGATTCCAGTGAGGAATGAAAGAGCACTAAAGTACCTTTTAGATGACCAAAAATCGACCCAATCCCACATCAAACGATGGAGTTATGGGTGTCTCCATTGGATAACGCGATTTGGAAAGATTAATAATCCATACAGAAAAATGACGATCGAAGAGTTCCAACGTACTTTTGGGATATTGAATTATCTCTGAATTAGGCAATTCTTGTCCCATTTTGAAGCTTGACAAGTTACCATCCGAATGAGCTAGAAATAGTCTAAATTTGTCCTCTCAAGAGAGAATAATGAGGGTTACTATTGGACAAGGAGATGAAGGAACATTCAAGACCGATGACAACAATCCCACTTACAGATGTCAAAATGGTCTAGAATACGACGATTCTAGTAAGGAATGAAAACCACTTGAGTACCTTTCAGATGACCAAAAATCGACCCAATCTGACATCAAACAATGGAGTTTTGGGCGTCTCCGTTGGATAGCGCGATTTGGAAAGATTAACTATCCATTTTTAAAAATGAAGATGAAGAGTTCCAATGTACTTTTGAGACATCGAACAGCTTTCTAAATTTAGCAATTCTATTGCCTTTTTGAAGCTTGACAAGTTACCATTCCAATAACCTGAAATAGTCTAAATTCAACCTCTTAAAAGAGACTTATGAGGGTTACAATTGGACAAGGAGATAAAGGAAACATTCAGGACCGACGATAGTGATCCCACTTATGGATGCCCAAATGGTCTCGAATTACGACGATTCGGATGAAGAATGAAAGAATGAAAGCACCTTTCGATTACCAAAAATTGACCCAATCCGACATAAACTGATGGAGTTATGGGTGTCTCGTTGGATCGCCCGATTTGGAAAGATTAACAATCCATATTGAAAATGGCGATCGAAGAGTTCCAACGTGCTTTTGGGATATCTAATTCCATTCTGGTCCCATTTGGAAGCTTGACAAGTTACCATTCCAATGAGCTAGAAATAGTCTAAATCCATCCTCTGAAGACAGAGGAACGAGGGTTACTATTGGATAAGGAGATGAAGGAACATTCAAGACCGATGAATGCGATCCCACTTACAGATGCCAAAATGGTCTCGAAATACGACGATTGCTTTCGAAATGAAAGAGCACTAAAGTACCTTTCAGATGACCAAAAATCAACCCAATCGACATCTAACGATGGAGTTATGGGTGTCTCCTTTGGATCGCGCGATTTAGAAAGATTAACTATCCATATTTGAAAATGACGATCGAAGAGTTCCAATGTATCTTTGGGATATCGAACGGTTTCTAAAATTATGCAATTCTGTTGCCATTTTGAAGCTTGACATGTTACCATTCCAATGACCTGAAATAGTCTAATTCGACCTCAGAAGAGAGAGTTATGAGGGTCACTATTGGACAAGGAGATGAAGGAAACATTCAGGACCGACTACTGTGATCCCTCTTATGGATGCCCAAATGGTCTCGAATACAACGATTCCAGTCAGGAATGAAGGAGCACTAAAGTACCTTTAAGATGACCAAAAATCGACCCAATCGGACATCAAACGAAGGAGTTATGGGCGTCTCCATTGGATCGCGCGATTTGGAAATATTAACAATCCATATTGAAAATGATGATTGAAGAGTTCCAACGTGCTTTTAGGATATTGAACAGTCTCTGAATTAGCCAATTCTCATCCAATTTGTAATCTTGTCAAGTTACCATTCCAATGAGCTCAATAGTTTAAATTCAAACTCAAGAGAGAGTTATGAGGGTTACCCTTGAACAAGGAGATTAAGGAAACATTCAGGACCGACGACTGCGATACCACTTATGGATGCCCAAATGGTCTCAAAATACAACGATTCAAATCAGGAATGCACTAAAGTACCTTTCAGATGACCAAAAATCTACTCAATCCCACATCAAACGATGGAGTTATGGGTGTCTCCATTGGATAACGCGATTTGGAAAGATTAATAATCCATACAGAAAAATGACGATCGAAGAGTTCCAACGTACTTTTGGGATATTGAATTATCTCTGAATTAGGCAATTCTTGTCCCATTTTGAAGCTTGACAAGTTACCATCCGAATGAGCTAGAAATAGTCTAAATTTGTCCTCTGAAGAGAGAATAATGAGGGTTACTATTGGACAAGGAGATGAAGGAACATTCAAGACCGATGACAGAATCCCACTTACAGATGTCAAAATGGTCTAGGAATACGACGATTCTAGTAAGGAATGAAATACCACTTAAGTACCTTTCAGATGACCAAAAATCGACCCAATCTGACATCAAACAATGGAGTTTTGGGCGTCTCCGTTGGATAGCGCGATTTGGAAAGATTAACTATCCATTTTTAAAAATGAAGATTGAAGAGTTCCAATGTACTTTTGAGACATCGAACAGTTTCTAAATTTAGCAATTCTATTGCCTTTTTGAAGCTTGACAAGTTACCATTCCAATAACTTGAAATAGTCTAAATTCGACCTCTTAAGAGAGAGTTATGAGGGTTACTATTGGACAAGAAGATAAAGGAAACATTCAGGACCGACGACTGCGATCCCACTTATGGATGCCCAAATGGTCTTGAATTACGACGATTCCAAGCAGGAATGAAAGCACCTTTCAGATGACCAAAAATTGACCCAATGACATTAAACGATGGAGTTATGGGTGTCTCTGTTGGATCGCGATTTGGAAAGATTAACAATCTATATTGAAAAATGGCGATCGAGGAGTTCCAACGTGCTTTTGGGATATCTAATTGTCTCTGAATTAGGCAATTCTGGTCCCATTTGGAAGCTTGACAAGTTACCATTCCAATGAGCTAGAAATAGTCTAAATCCATCCTCTGAAGACAGAGGAACGAGGGTTACTATTGGATAAGGAGATGAAGGAACATTCAAGACCGATGAATGCGATCCCATTACAGATGCCAAAATGGTCTCGAAAATACGACGATTGCTTTTGAGAAATGAAAGAGCACTAAAGTACCTTTCAGATGACCAAAAATCAACCCAATCTGACATCTAACGATGGAGTTATGGGTGTCTCCTTTGGATCGCGCGATTTAGAAAGATTAACTATCCATATTTGAAAATGACGATCGAAGAGTTCCAATGTATCTTTGGGATATCGAACGGTTTCTAAAATTATGCAATTCTGTTGCCATTTTGAAGCTTGACATGTTACCATTCCAATGACCTGAAATAGTCTAATTCGACCTCGAAGAGAGAGTTATGAGGGTCACTATTGGACAAGGAGATGAAGGAAACATTCAGGACCGACTACTTGTGATCCCTCTTATGGATGCCCAAATGGTCTCGGATATACAACGATTCCAGTCAGGAATGAAGGAGCACTAAAGTACCTTTAAGATGACCAAAAATCGACCCAATCCGACATCAAACGAAGGAGTTATGGGCGTCTCCATTGGATCGCGCGATTTGGAAATATTAACAATCCATATTGAAAATGATGATTGAAGAGTTCCAACGTGCTTTTAGGATATTGAACAGTCTCTGAATTAGCCAATTCTCATCCAATTTGTAATCTTGTCAAGTTACCATTCCAATGAGCTCAAAATAGTTTAAATTCAAACTCTGAAGAGAGAGTTATGAGGGTTACCGTCGAACAAGGAGATTAAGGAAACATTTAGGACCGATGACTGCGATCCCACTTACGGATGCCCAAATGGTCTCGAATACGACGATTCCAGTCAGGAATGAAAGAGCACTAAAGTACCTTTTAGATGACCAAAAATCGACCCAATCCCACATCAAACGATGGAGTTATGGGTGTCTCCATTGGATAACGCGATTTGGAAAGATTAATAATCCATACAGAAAAATGACGATCGAAGAGTTCCAACGTACTTTTGGGATATTGAATTATCTCTGAATTAGGCAATTCTTGTCCCATTTTGAAGCTTGACAAGTTACCATCCGAATGAGCTAGAAATAGTCTAAATTTGTCCTCGAAGAGAGAATAATGAGGGTTACTATTGGACAAGGAGATGAAGGAACATTCAAGACCGATGACAGCAATCCCACTTACAGATGTCAAAATGGTCTAGGAATACGACGATTCTAGTAAGGAACGAAATACCACTTGAGTACCTTTCAGATGACCAAAAATCGACCCAATCTGACATCAAACAATGGAGTTTTGGGCGTCTCCGTTGGATAGCGCGATTTGGAAAGATTAACTATCCATTTTTAAAAATGAAGATTGAAGAGTTCCAATGTACTTTTGAGACATCGAACAGTTTCTAAATTTAGCAATTCTATTGCCTTTTTGAAGCTTGACAAGTTACCATTCCAATAACTTGAAATAGTCTAAATTCGACCTCTTAAGAGAGAGTTATGAGGGTTACTATTGGACAAGAAGATAAAGGAAACATTCAGGACCGACGACTGCGATCCCACTTATGGATGCCCAAATGGTCTTGAATTACGACGATTCCAAGCAGGAATGAAAGCACCTTTCAGATGACCAAAAATTGACCCAATCCGACATTAAACGATGGAGTTATGGGTGTCTCTGTTGGATCGCGCGATTGAAAGATTAACAATCTATATTGAAAAATGGCGATCGAGGAGTTCCAACGTGCTTTTGGGATATCTAATTGTCTCTGAATTAGGCAATTCTGGTCCCATTTGGAAGCTTGACAAGTTACCATTCCAATGAGCTAGAAATAGTCTAAATCCATCCTCTGAAGACAGAGGAACGAGGGTTACTATTGGATAAGGAGATGAAGGAACATTCAAGACCGATGAATGCGATCCCACTTACAGATGCCAAAATGGTCTCGAAATACGACGATTGCTTTCAGAAATGAAAGAGCACTAAAGTACCTTTCAGATGACCAAAAATCAACCCAATCTGACATCTAACGATGGAGTTATGGGTGTCTCCTTTGGATCGCGCGATTTAGAAAGATTAACTATCCATATTTGAAAATGACGATCGAAGAGTTCCAATGTATCTTTGGGATATCGAACGGTTTCTAAAATTATGCAATTCTGTTGCCATTTTGAAGCTTGACATGTTACCATTCCAATGACCTGAAATAGTCTAATTCGACCTCAGAAGAGAGAGTTATGAGGGTCACTATTGGACAAGGAGATGAAGGAAACATTCAGGACCGACTACTGTGATCCCTCTTATGGATGCCCAAATGGTCTCGGAATACAACGATTCCAGTCAGGAATGAAGGAGCACTAAAGTACCTTTAAGATGACCAAAAATCGACCCAATCCGACATCAAACGAAGGAGTTATGGGCGTCTCCATTGGATCGCGCGATTTGGAAATATTAACAATCCATATTGAAAATGATGATTGAAGAGTTCCAACGTGCTTTTAGGATATTGAACAGTCTCTGAATTAGCCAATTCTCATCCAATTTGTAATCTTGTCAAGTTACCATTCCAATGAGCTCAAAATAGTTTAAATTCAAACTCTGAAGAGAGAGTTATGAGGGTTACCGTCGAACAAGGAGATTAAGGAAACATTTAGGACCGATGACTGCGATCCCACTTACGGATGCCCAAATGGTCTCGGAATACGACGATTCCAGTCAGGAATGAAAGAGCACTAAAGTACCTTTTAGATGACCAAAAATCGACCCAATCCCACATCAAACGATGGAGTTATGGGTGTCTCCATTGGATAACGCGATTTGGAAAGATTAATAATCCATACAGAAAAATGACGATCGAAGAGTTCCAACGTACTTTTGGGATATTGAATTATCTCTGAATTAGGCAATTCTTGTCCCATTTTGAAGCTTGACAAGTTACCATCCGAATGAGCTAGAAATAGTCTAAATTTGTCCTCTGAAGAGAGAATAATGAGGGTTACTATTGGACAAGGAGATGAAGGAACATTCAAGACCGATGACAGCAATCCCACTTACAGATGTCAAAATGGTCTAGGAATACGACGATTCTAGTAAGGAATGAAATACCACTTGAGTACCTTTCAGATGACCAAAAATCGACCCAATCTGACATCAAACAATGGAGTTTTGGGCGTCTCCGTTGGATAGCGCGATTTGGAAAGATTAACTATCCATTTTTAAAAATGAAGATTGAAGAGTTCCAATGTACTTTTGAGACATCGAACAGTTTCTAAATTTAGCAATTCTATTGCCTTTTTGAAGCTTGACAAGTTACCATTCCAATAACTTGAAATAGTCTAAATTCGACCTCTTAAGAGAGAGTTATGAGGGTTACTATTGGACAAGAAGATAAAGGAAACATTCAGGACCGACGACTGCGATCCCACTTATGGATGCCCAAATGGTCTTGAATTACGACGATTCCAAGCAGGAATGAAAGCCAGAGAGGAATGAAAGCACCTTTCAGATGACCAAAAATTGACCCAATCCGACATTAAACGATGGAGTTATGGGTGTCTCTGTTGGATCGCGCGATTTGGAAAGATTAACAATCTATATTGAAAAATGGCGATCGAGGAGTTCCAACGTGCTTTTGGGATATAATTGTCTCTGAATTAGGCAATTCTGGTCCCATTTGGAAGCTTGACAAGTTACCATTCCAATGAGCTAGAAATAGTCTAAATCCATCCTCTGAAGACAGAGGAATGAGGGTTACTATTGGATAAGGAGATGAAGGAACATTCAAGACCGATGAATGCGATCCCACTTACAGATGCCAAAATGGTCTCGAAATACGACGATTGCTTCAGAAATGAAAGAGCACTAAAGTACCTTTCAGATGACCAAAAATCAACCCAATCGACATCTAACGATGGAGTTATGGGTGTCTCCTTTGGATCGCGCGATTTAGAAAGATTAACTATCCATATTTGAAAATGACGATCGAAGAGTTCCAATGTATCTTTGGGATATCGAACGGTTTCTAAAATTATGCAATTCTGTTGCCATTTTGAAGCTTGACATGTTACCATTCCAATGACCTGAAATAGTCTAATTCGACCTCAGAAGAGAGAGTTATGAGGGTCACTATTGGACAAGGAGATGAAGGAAACATTCAGGACCGACTACTGTGATCCCTCTTATGGATGCCCAAATGGTCTCGGAATACAACGATTCCAGTCAGGAATGAAGGAGCACTAAAGTACCTTTAAGATGACCAAAAATCGACCCAATCCGACATCAAACGAAGGAGTTATGGGCGTCTCCATTGGATCGCGCGATTTGGAAATATTAACAATCCATATTGAAAATGATGATTGAAGAGTTCCAACGTGCTTTTAGGATATTGAACAGTCTCTGAATTAGCCAATTCTCATCCAATTTGTAATCTTGTCAAGTTACCATTCCAATGAGCTCAAAATAGTTTAAATTCAAACTCTGAAGAGAGAGTTATGAGGGTTACCGTCGAACAAGGAGATTAAGGAAACATTTAGGACCGATGACTGCGATCCCACTTACGGATGCCCAAATGGTCTCGGAATACGACGATTCCAGTCAGGAATGAAAGAGCACTAAAGTACCTTTTAGATGACCAAAAATCGACCCAATCCCACATCAAACGATGGAGTTATGGGTGTCTCCATTGGATAACGCGATTTGGAAAGATTAATAATCCATACAGAAAAATGACGATCGAAGAGTTCCAACGTACTTTTGGGATATTGAATTATCTCTGAATTAGGCAATTCTTGTCCCATTTTGAAGCTTGACAAGTTACCATCCGAATGAGCTAGAAATAGTCTAAATTTGTCCTCTGAAGAGAGAATAATGAGGGTTACTATTGGACAAGGAGATGAAGGAACATTCAAGACCGATGACAGCAATCCCACTTACAGATGTCAAAATGGTCTAGGAATACGACGATTCTAGTAAGGAACGAAATACCACTTGAGTACCTTTCAGATGACCAAAAATCGACCCAATCTGACATCAAACAATGGAGTTTTGGGCGTCTCCGTTGGATAGCGCGATTTGGAAAGATTAACTATCCATTTTTAAAAATGAAGATTGAAGAGTTCCAATGTACTTTTGAGACATCGAACAGTTTCTAAATTTAGCAATTCTATTGCCTTTTTGAAGCTTGACAAGTTACCATTCCAATAACTTGAAATAGTCTAAATTCGACCTCTTAAGAGAGAGTTATGAGGGTTACTATTGGACAAGAAGATAAAGGAAACATTCAGGACCGACGACTGCGATCCCACTTATGGATGCCCAAATGGTCTTGAATTACGACGATTCCAAGCAGGAATGAAAGCACCTTTCAGATGACCAAAAATTGACCCAATCCGACATTAAACGATGGAGTTATGGGTGTCTCTGTTGGATCGCGCGATTTGGAAAGATTAACAATCTATATTGAAAAATGGCGATCGAGGAGTTCCAACGTGCTTTTGGGATATCTAATTGTCTCTGAATTAGGCAATTCTGGTCCCATTTGGAAGCTTGACAAGTTACCATTCCAATGAGCTAGAAATAGTCTAAATCCATCCTCTGAAGACAGAGGAACGAGGGTTACTATTGGATAAGGAGATGAAGGAACATTCAAGACCGATGAATGCGATCCCACTTACAGATGCCAAAATGGTCTCGAAATACGACGATTGCTTTCAGAAATGAAAGAGCACTAAAGTACCTTTCAGATGACCAAAAATCAACCCAATCTGACATCTAACGATGGAGTTATGGGTGTCTCCTTTGGATCGCGCGATTTAGAAAGATTAACTATCCATATTTGAAAATGACGATCGAAGAGTTCCAATGTATCTTTGGGATATCGAACGGTTTCTAAAATTATGCAATTCTGTTGCCATTTTGAAGCTTGACATGTTACCATTCCAATGACCTGAAATAGTCTAATTCGACCTCAGAAGAGAGAGTTATGAGGGTCACTATTGGACAAGGAGATGAAGGAAACATTCAGGACCGACTACTGTGATCCCTCTTATGGATGCCCAAATGGTCTCGGAATACAACGATTCCAGTCAGGAATGAAGGAGCACTAAAGTACCTTTAAGATGACCAAAAATCGACCCAATCCGACATCAAACGAAGGAGTTATGGGCGTCTCCATTGGATCGCGCGATTTGGAAATATTAACAATCCATATTGAAAATGATGATTGAAGAGTTCCAACGTGCTTTTAGGATATTGAACAGTCTCTGAATTAGCCAATTCTCATCCAATTTGTAATCTTGTCAAGTTACCATTCCAATGAGCTCAAAATAGTTTAAATTCAAACTCTGAAGAGAGAGTTATGAGGGTTACCGTCGAACAAGGAGATTAAGGAAACATTTAGGACCGATGACTGCGATCCCACTTACGGATGCCCAAATGGTCTCGGAATACGACGATTCCAGTCAGGAATGAAAGAGCACTAAAGTACCTTTTAGATGACCAAAAATCGACCCAATCCCACATCAAACGATGGAGTTATGGGTGTCTCCATTGGATAACGCGATTTGGAAAGATTAATAATCCATACAGAAAAATGACGATCGAAGAGTTCCAACGTACTTTTGGGATATTGAATTATCTCTGAATTAGGCAATTCTTGTCCCATTTTGAAGCTTGACAAGTTACCATCCGAATGAGCTAGAAATAGTCTAAATTTGTCCTCTGAAGAGAGAATAATGAGGGTTACTATTGGACAAGGAGATGAAGGAACATTCAAGACCGATGACAGCAATCCCACTTACAGATGTCAAAATGGTCTAGGAATACGACGATTCTAGTAAGGAACGAAATACCACTTGAGTACCTTTCAGATGACCAAAAATCGACCCAATCTGACATCAAACAATGGAGTTTTGGGCGTCTCCGTTGGATAGCGCGATTTGGAAAGATTAACTATCCATTTTTAAAAATGAAGATTGAAGAGTTCCAATGTACTTTTGA
The DNA here is from genome assembly GCA_030180095.1 of Magnolia changhungtana. Taxonomy (NCBI): domain Eukaryota; kingdom Viridiplantae; phylum Streptophyta; class Magnoliopsida; order Magnoliales; family Magnoliaceae; genus Magnolia; species Magnolia changhungtana. Next base: position 220,891 of record JASAUF010000595.1, read on the forward strand.
GACATCGAACAGTTTCTAAATTTAGCAATTCTATTGCCTTTTTGAAGCTTGACAAGTTACCATTCCAATAACTTGAAATAGTCTAAATTCGACCTCTTAAGAGAGAGTTATGAGGGTTACTATTGGACAAGAAGATAAAGGAAACATTCAGGACCGACGACTGCGATCCCACTTATGGATGCCCAAATGGTCTTGAATTACGACGATTCCAAGCAGGAATGAAAGCACCTTTCAGATGACCAAAAATTGACCCAATCCGACATTAAACGATGGAGTTATGGGTGTCTCTGTTGGATCGCGCGATTTGGAAAGATTAACAATCTATATTGAAAAATGGCGATCGAGGAGTTCCAACGTGCTTTTGGGATATCTAATTGTCTCTGAATTAGGCAATTCTGGTCCCATTTGGAAGCTTGACAAGTTACCATTCCAATGAGCTAGAAATAGTCTAAATCCATCCTCGAAGACAGAGGAACGAGGGTTACTATTGGATAAGGAGATGAAGGAACATTCAACCGATGAATGCGATCCCACTTACAGATGCCAAAATGGTCTCGAAATACGACGATTGCTTTAGAAATGAAAGAGCACTAAAGTACCTTTCAGATGACCAAAAATCAACCCAATCTGACATCTAACGATGGAGTTATGGGTGTCTCCTTTGGATCGCGCGATTTAGAAAGATTAACTATCCATATTTGAAAATGACGATCGAAGAGTTCCAATGTATCTTTGGGATATCGAACGGTTTCTAAAATTATGCAATTCTGTTGCCATTTTGAAGCTTGACATGTTACCATTCCAATGACCTGAAATAGTCTAATTCGACCTCAGAAGAGAGAGTTATGAGGGTCACTATTGGACAAGGAGATGAAGGAAACATTCAGGACCGACTACTGTGATCCCTCTTATGGATGCCCAAATGGTCTCGGAATACAACGATTCCAGTCAGGAATGAAGGAGCACTAAAGTACCTTTAAGATGACCAAAAATCGACCCAATCCGACATCAAACGAAGGAGTTATGGGCGTCTCCATTGGATCGCGCGATTTGGAAATATTAACAATCCATATTGAAAATGATGATTGAAGAGTTCCAACGTGCTTTTAGGATATTGAACAGTCTCTGAATTAGCCAATTCTCATCCAATTTGTAATCTTGTCAAGTTACCATTCCAATGAGCTCAAAATAGTTTAAATTCAAACTCTGAAGAGAGAGTTATGAGGGTTACCGTCGAACAAGGAGATTAAGGAAACATTTAGGACCGATGACTGCGATCCCACTTACGGATGCCCAAATGGTCTCGGAATACGACGATTCCAGTCAGGAATGAAAGAGCACTAAAGTACCTTTTAGATGACCAAAAATCGACCCAATCCCACATCAAACGATGGAGTTATGGGTCTCCATTGGATAACGCGATTTGGAAAGATTAATAATCCATACAGAAAAATGACGATCGAAGAGTTCCAACGTACTTTTGGGATATTGAATTATCTCTGAATTAGGCAATTCTTGTCCCATTTTGAAGCTTGACAAGTTACCATCCGAATGAGCTAGAAATAGTCTAAATTTGTCCTCTGAAGAGAGAATAATGAGGGTTACTATTGGACAAGGAGATGAAGGAACATTCAAGACCGATGACAGCAATCCCACTTACAGATGTCAAAATGGTCTAGGAATACGACGATTCTAGTAAGGAACGAAATACCACTTGAGTACCTTTCAGATGACCAAAAATCGACCCAATCTGACATCAAACAATGGAGTTTTGGGCGTCTCCGTTGGATAGCGCGATTTGGAAAGATTAACTATCCATTTTTAAAAATGAAGATTGAAGAGTTCCAATGTACTTTTGAGACATCGAACAGTTTCTAAATTTAGCAATTCTATTGCCTTTTTGAAGCTTGACAAGTTACCATTCCAATAACTTGAAATAGTCTAAATTCGACCTCTTAAAGAGAGAGTTATGAGGGTTACTATTGGACAAGAAGATAAAGGAAACATTCAGGACCGACGACTGCGATCCCACTTATGGATGCCCAAATGGTCTTGAATTACGACGATTCCAAGCAGGAATGAAAGCACCTTTCAGATGACCAAAAATTGACCCAATCCGACATTAAACGATGGAGTTATGGGTGTCTCTGTTGGACGATTTGGAAAGATTAACAATCTATATTGAAAAATGGCGATCGAGGAGTTCCAACGTGCTTTTGGGATATCTAATTGTCTCTGAATTAGGCAATTCTGGTCCCATTTGGAAGCTTGACAAGTTACCATTCCAATGAGCTAGAAATAGTCTAAATCCATCCTCTGAAGACAGAGGAACGAGGGTTACTATTGGATAAGGAGATGAAGGAACATTCAAGACCGATGAATGCGATCCCACTTACAGATGCCAAAATGGTCTCGAAATACGACGATTGCTTTCAGAAATGAAAGAGCACTAAAGTACCTTTCAGATGACCAAAAATCAACCCAATCTGACATCTAACGATGGAGTTATGGGTGTCTCCTTTGGATCGCGCGATTTAGAAAGATTAACTATCCATATTTGAAAATGACGATCGAAGAGTTCCAATGTATCTTTGGGATATCGAACGGTTTCTAAAATTATGCAATTCTGTTGCCATTTTGAAGCTTGACATGTTACCATTCCAATGACCTGAAATAGTCTAATTCGACCTCAGAAGAGAGAGTTATGAGGGTCACTATTGGACAAGGAGATGAAGGAAACATTCAGGACCGACTACTGTGATCCCTCTTATGGATGCCCAAATGGTCTCGGAATACAACGATTCCAGTCAGGAATGAAGGAGCACTAAAGTACCTTTAAGATGACCAAAAATCGACCCAATCCGACATCAAACGAAGGAGTTATGGGCGTCTCCATTGGATCGCGCGATTTGGAAATATTAACAATCCATATTGAAAATGATGATTGAAGAGTTCCAACGTGCTTTTAGGATATTGAACAGTCTCTGAATTAGCCAATTCTCATCCAATTTGTAATCTTGTCAAGTTACCATTCCAATGAGCTCAAAATAGTTTAAATTCAAACTCTGAAGAGAGAGTTATGAGGGTTACCGTCGAACAAGGAGATTAAGGAAACATTTAGGACCGATGACTGCGATCCCACTTATGGATGCCCAAATGGTCTCGAATACGACGATTCCAGTCAGGAATGAAAGAGCACTAAAGTACCTTTTAGATGACCAAAAATCGACCCAATCCCACATCAAACGATGGAGTTATGGGTGTCTCCATTGGATAACGCGATTTGGAAAGATTAATAATCCATACAGAAAAATGACGATCGAAGAGTTCCAACGTACTTTTGGGATATTGAATTATCTCTGAATTAGGCAATTCTTGTCCCATTTTGAAGCTTGACAAGTTACCATCCGAATGAGCTAGAAATAGTCTAAATTTGTCCTCTGAAGAGAGAATAATGAGGGTTACTATTGGACAAGGAGATGAAGGAACATTCAAGACCGATGACAGCAATCCCACTTACAGATGTCAAAATGGTCTAGGAATACGACGATTCTAGTAAGGAACGAAATACCACTTGAGTACCTTTCAGATGACCAAAAATCGACCCAATCTGACATCAAACAATGGAGTTTTGGGCGTCTCCGTTGGATAGCGCGATTTGGAAAGATTAACTATCCATTTTTAAAAATGAAGATTGAAGAGTTCCAATGTACTTTTGAGACATCGAACAGTTTCTAAATTTAGCAATTCTATTGCCTTTTTGAAGCTTGACAAGTTACCATTCCAATTGAAATAGTCTAAATTCGACCTCTTAAGAGAGTTATGAGGGTTTTATGGACAAGAAGATAAAGGAAACATTCAGGACCGAGATGCGATCCCACTTATGGATGCCCAAATGGTCTTGAATTACGACGATTCCAAGCAGGAATGAAAGCACCTTTCAGATGACCAAAAATTGACCCAATCCGACATTAAACGATGGAGTTATGGGTGTCTCTGTTGGATCGCGCGATTTGGAAAGATTAACAATCTATATTGAAAAATGGCGATCGAGGAGTTCCAACGTGCTTTTGGGATACTAATTTCTCTGAATTAGGCAATTCTGGTCCCATTTGGAAGCTTGACAAGTTACCATTCCAATGAGCTAGAAATAGTCTAAATCCATCCTCTGAAGACAGAGGAACGAGGGTTACTATTGGATAAGGAGATGAAGGAACATTCAAGACCGATGAATGCGATCCCACTTACAGATGCCAAAATGGTCTCGAAATACGACGATTGCAAGCGAAATGAAAGAGCACTAAAGTACCTTTCAGATGACCAAAAATCAACCCAATCTGACATCTAACGATGGAGTTATGGGTGTCTCCTTTGGATCGCGCGATTTAGAAAGATTAACTATCCATATTTGAAAATGACGATCGAAGAGTTCCAATGTATCTTTGGGATATCGAACGGTTTCTAAAATTATGCAATTCTGTTGCCATTTTGAAGCTTGACATGTTACCATTCCAATGACCTGAAATAGTCTAATTCGACCTCAGAAGAGAGAGTTATGAGGGTCACTATTGGACAAGGAGATGAAGGAAACATTCAGGACCGACTACTGTGATCCCTCTTATGGATGCCCAAATGGTCTCGGAATACAACGATTCCAGTCAGGAATGAAGGAGCACTAAAGTACCTTTAAGATGACCAAAAATCGACCCAATCCGACATCAAACGAAGGAGTTATGGGCGTCTCCATTGGATCGCGCGATTTGGAAATATTAACAATCCATATTGAAAATGATGATTGAAGAGTTCCAACGTGCTTTTAGGATATTGAACAGTCTCTGAATTAGCCAATTCTCATCCAATTTGTAATCTTGTCAAGTTACCATTCCAATGAGCTCAAAATAGTTTAAATTCAAACTCTGAAGAGAGAGTTATGAGGGTTACCGTCGAACAAGGAGATTAAGGAAACATTTAGGACCGATGATTGCGATCCCACTTACGGATGCCCAAATGGTCTCGGAATACGACGATTCCAGTCAGGAATGAAAGAGCACTAAAGTACCTTTCAGATGACCAAAAATCGACCCAATCCCACATCAAACGATGGAGTTATGGGTGTCTACGTTGGATAATGCGATTTGGAAAGATTAATAATCCATATAGAAAAATGACGATCGAAGAGTTCCAACGTACTTTTGGGATATTGAATTATCTCTGAATTAGGCAATTCTTGTCCCATTTTGAAGCTTGACAAGTTACCATCCGAATGAGCTAGAAATAGTCTAAATTCGTCCTCTGAAGAGAGAATAATGAGGGTTACTATTGGACAAGGAGATGAAGGAACATTCAAGACCGATGACAATCCCACTTACGGATGTCAAAATGGTCTAGAATACGACGATTCTAGTCAGGAATGAAATACCACTTGAGTACCTTTAGATGACCAAAAATCGACCCAATCGACATCAAACAATGGAGTTTTGGGCGTCTCGTTGGATAGCGCGATTTGGAAAGATTAACTATCCATTTTAAAAATGAAGATGAAGAGTTCCAATGTACTTTTGAGACATCGAACAGCTTTCTAAATTTAGCAATTCTATTGCCTTTTGAAGCTTGACAAGTTACCATTCCAATAACTTGAAATAGTCTAAATTCGACCTCTAGAGAGAGTTATGAGGGTTACTATTGGACAAGAAGATAAAGGAAACATTCAGGACCGACGACTGCGATCCCACTTATGGATGCCCAAATGGTCTTGAATTACGACGATTCCAAGCAGGAATGAAAGCACCTTTCAGATGACCAAAAATTGACCCAATCCGACATTAAACGATGGAGTTATGGGTGTCTCTGTTGGATCGCGCGATTTGGAAAGATTAACAATCTATATTGAAAAATGGCGATCGAGGAGTTCCAACGTGCTTTTGGGATATCTAATTGTCTCTGAATTAGGCAATTCTGGTCCCATTTGGAAGCTTGACAAGTTACCATTCCAATGAGCTAGAAATAGTCTAAATCCATCCTCTGAAGACAGAGGAACGAGGGTTACTATTGGATAAGGAGATGAAGGAACATTCAAGACCGATGAATGCGATCCCACTTACAGATGCCAAAATGGTCTCGAAATACGACGATTGCTTTCAGAAATGAAAGAGCACTAAAGTACCTTTCAGATGACCAAAAATCAACCCAATCTGACATCTAACGATGGAGTTATGGGTGTCTCCTTTGGATCGCGCGATTTAGAAAGATTAACTATCCATATTTGAAAATGACGATCGAAGAGTTCCAATGTATCTTTGGGATATCGAACGGTTTCTAAAATTATGCAATTCTGTTGCCATTTTGAAGCTTGACATGTTACCATTCCAATGACCTGAAATAGTCTAATTCGACCTCAGAAGAGAGAGTTATGAGGGTCACTATTGGACAAGGAGATGAAGGAAACATTCAGGACCGACTACTGTGATCCCTCTTATGGATGCCCAAATGGTCTCGGAATACAACGATTCCAGTCAGGAATGAAGGAGCACTAAAGTACCTTTAAGATGACCAAAAATCGACCCAATCCGACATCAAACGAAGGAGTTATGGGCGTCTCCATTGGATCGCGCGATTTGGAAATATTAACAATCCATATTGAAAATGATGATTGAAGAGTTCCAACGTGCTTTTAGGATATTGAACAGTCTCTGAATTAGCCAATTCTCATCCAATTTGTAATCTTGTCAAGTTACCATTCCAATGAGCTCAAAATAGTTTAAATTCAAACTCTGAAGAGAGAGTTATGAGGGTTACCGTCGAACAAGGAGATTAAGGAAACATTTAGGACCGATGACTGCGATCCCACTTACGGATGCCCAAATGGTCTCAGAATACGACGATTCCGGTCAGAATGAAAGAGCACTAAAGTACCTTTTAGATGACCAAAAATCGACCCAATCCCACATCAAACGATGGAGTTATGGGTGTCTCCATTGGATAACGCGATTTGGAAAGATTAATAATCCATACAGAAAAATGACGATCGAAGAGTTCCAACGTACTTTTGGGATATTGAATTATCTCTGAATTAGGCAATTCTTGTCCCATTTTGAAGCTTGACAAGTTACCATCCGAATGAGCTAGAAATAGTCTAAATTCGTCCTCTGAAGAGAGAATAATGAGGGTTACTATTGGACAAGGAGATGAAGGAACATTCAAGACCGATGACAGCAATCCCACTTACAGATGTCAAAATGGTCTAGGAATACGACGATTCTAGTAAGGAATGAAATACCACTTAAGTACCTTTCAGATGACCAAAAATCGACCCAATCTGACATCAAACAATGGAGTTTTGGGCGTCTCCGTTGGATAGCGCGATTTGGAAAGATTAACTATCCAGTTTTAAAAATGAAGATTGAAGAGTTCCAATGTACTTTTGAGATATCGAACAGTTTCTAAATTTAGCAATTCTATTGCCTTTTTGAAGCTTGACAAGTTACCATTCCAATAACTTGAAATAGTCTAAATTCGACCTCTTAAGAGAGAGTTTACCTATTGGAAAGAAGATAAAGGAAACATTCGGGAATTGCGATCCCACTTATGGATGCCCAAATGGTTATGATTGATTCCAAGGGAATGAAAGCACCTTTGATGACCAAAAATTGACCCAATCCGAAGAAAACGATGGAGTTATGGGTGTCTCTCTGCGATCCCATTTGGAAAGATTAACAATCTATATTGAAAAATGGGTCGAGGAGTTCAACGTGCTTTTGGGATATCGAATTAGGCAATTCTGGTCCCATTTGGAAGCTTGACAAGTTACCATTCCAATGAGCTAGAAATAGTCTAAATCCATCCTCTGAAGACAGAGGAACGAGGGTTACTATTGGATAAGGAGATGAAGGAACATTCAAGACCGATGAATGCGATCCCACTTACAGATGCCAAAATGGTCTCGAAATACGACGTTGCTTTCGAAATGAAAGAGCACTAAAGTATTTGATGACCAAAAATCAACCCAATCGACATCTAACAATGGAGTTATGGCTGTTTCCTTTGGATCGCGCGATTTGGAAAGATTAACTATCCATATTTGAAAATGACGATCGAAGAGTTCCAATCTACCTTTGGGGTATTGAACGGTTTCTAAATTATGCAATTCTTTGCCATTTTGAAGCTTGACATGTTACCATTCCAATGACCTGAAATAGTCTAATTTGACCTCGAAGAGAGAGTTATGAGGGTTACTATTGGACAAGGAGATGAAGGAAACATTCAGGACCGACTACTTGTGATCCCTCTTATGGATGCCCAAATGGTCTCGGAATACAACGATTCCAGTCAGGAATGAAGGAGCACTAAAGTACCTTTAAGATGACCAAAAATCGACCCAATCCGACATCAAACGAAGGAGTTATGGGCGTCTCCATTGGATCGCGATTTGGAAAGATTAACAATCCATATTGAAAATGATGATGAAGAGTTCCAACGTGCTTTTAGGATATTAAAGCAGTCTCGAATTAGCCAATTCTCATCCAATTTGTAATCTTGTCAAGTTACCATTCCAATGAGCTCAAAATAGTTTAAATTCAAACTCTGAAGAGAGAGTTATGAGGGTTACCGTCGAACAAGGAGATTAAGGAAACATTCAAGACCGACGACTGCGATCCCACTTATGGATGCCCAAATGGTCTCGAATATGACGATTCCAATCAGAATGAAAGAGCACTAAAGTACCTTTTAGATGACCAAAAATCGACCCAATCCCACATCAAACGATGGAGTTATGGGTGTCTCCATTGGATAACGCGATTTGGAAAGATTAATAATCCATACAGAAAAATGACGATCGAAGAGTTCCAACGTGCTTTTGGGATATTGAATTATCTCTGAATTAGGCAATTCTTGTCCCATTTTGAAGCTTGACAAGTTACCATCCAATGAGCTAGAAATAGTCTAAATTTGTCCTTGAAGAGAGAATAATGAGGGTTACTATTGGACAAGGAGATGAAGGAACATTCAAGACCGATGACAATGATCCCACTTACAGATGTCAAAATGGTCTAGAATACGACGATTCTAGTAAGGAATGAAAGACCACTTAAGTACCTTTCGGATGACCAAAAATCGACCCAATCGACATCAAACAATGGAGTTATGGGCGTCTCCGTTGGATCACGCGATTTGGAAAGATTAACTATCCATTTTAAAAAATGAGGATCGAAGAGTTCCAATGTACTTTTGAGACATCGAATAGTTTCTAAATTTACCAATTCTATTGCCTTTTTGAAGCTTGACAAGTTACCATTCAATAACTTGAAATATAAAACTCTTAAGAGAAATAGTCAAGAAGATAAAGGAAACATTCGGGACCTCGATCCCACTTATGGATGCCCAAATGGTCTTGAATTACGACGAGAGTTATGAGGACATTAAACGATGGAGTTTGGGTGTCTCTGTTGGATCGCGCGAGGAAAGATAACAAATATTGAAAAAACATTCAACGTGCTTTTGGGATATCTAATTGTCTCTCGAATTAGGATTGGTCCCATTTGGAAGCTTGACAAGATTCCCTAGAAATAGTCTAAATCCATCCTCCGAAGACGGAGGAAGCGAGGGTTACTATTGGATAAAATGAACATTCGATGAATCGATCCCATACGATGCCAAAATGATCTTGGAATATGACGATTGCATTCAGGAATGAAAGAGCTCTAAAGTACCTTTCAGACGACCAAAAATTGACCCAATCCGACATCTAACAATGGAGTTATGGCTGTTTCCTTTGGATCGCGCGATTTGGAAAGATTAACTATCCATATTTGAAAATGACGATCGAAGAGTTCCAATGTACCTTTGGGATATTGAACGGTTTCTAAATTATGCAATTCTGTTGCCATTTTGAAGCTTGACAAGTTACCATTCTAATGACCTAAAATAGTCTAAATTCAACCTCTGAAGAGAGAGTTATGAGGGTTACTATTGGACAAGGAGATGAAGGAAACATTCAGGACCGACGACTGCGATCCCATTTACGGATGCCCAAATGGTCTCAGAATACAACGATTCCAGCCAAGAATGAAAGAGCAATAAAGTACCTTTCAGATGACCAAAAATCGACCCAATCCGACATCAAACATGGAGTTATGGGCGTCTCCATTGGATTGCACGATTTGGAAAGATTAATAATCCATATAGAAAATGATGATCGAAGAGTTCCAACGTGCTTTTAAGATATTGAACGGTCTCTGAATTAGCCAATTCTCCTCCAATTTGTAATCTTGTCAAGTTACCATTCCATTGAGCTCAAAATAGTTTAAATTCAAACTCAAGAAGAGAGTTATGAGGGTTACCGTCGAACAAGGAGATTAAGGAAACATTTAGGACCGATGACTGCGATCCCACTTACGGATGCCCAAATGGTCTCGAAACGACGATTCCAGTCCAGGAATGAAAGAGCACTAAAGTACCTTTTAGATGACCAAAAATCGACCCAATCCCACATCAAACGATGGAGTTATGGGTGTCTCCATTGGATAACGCGATTTGGAAAGATTAATAATCCATACAGAAAAATGACGATCGAAGAGTTCCAACGTGCTTTTGGGATATTGAATTATCTCTGAATTAGGCAATTCTTGTCCCATTTGAAGCTTGACAAGTTACCATCCCAATGAGCTAGAAATAGTCTAAATTTGTCCTCTCGAAGAGAGAATAATGAGGGTTACTATTGGACAAGGAGATGAAGGAACATTCAAGACCGATGACAAGTGATCCCACTTACTGGATGTCAAAATGGTCTCGAATACGATGATTCTAGTAAGGAATGAAATACCACTTAAGTACCTTTCAGATGACCAAAAATAGACCCAATCGACATCAAACAATGGAGTTATGGGCGTCTCCGTTGGATAGCGCGATTTGGAAAGATTAACTATCCATTTTAAAAATGAAGATCGAAGAGTTCCAATGTACTTTTGAGATATTGAATTCGCCTTTTTCTAAATTTAGCAATAATTCTATTGCCTTTTTAAGCTTGACAAGTTACCATTCCCCAATGCCCAAATGGTCTTGAAATAGTCTAAATTTGACCTCTTAAGAGATTGCTATGAGGGTTACTATTGGCAAGGTGATCGAGGAGTTCCAAAACATTAATTGACCGAATTAGGCAATCTGGTCCCATTTGGATCCAAGTTACCTTATGAGATGCCCAAATGGTCTCGAAACAGACGACAGGGTTTATTGGATAAGGAGATGAAGGAACATTCAAGAATGAATGCGATCCCAAGATGCAAAATGGTCTCGAAAAGCATTGCTTTTGAAATGAAAGAGCACTAAAGACCCAGATGACCAAAAATCAACCCAATCCGACATCAAACGATGGAGTTATGAGTGTCTCCTTTGGATCGCGTGATTTGGAAAGATTAACTATCCATATTTGAAAATGACGATCGAAGAGTTCCAATGTATCTTTGGGATATCGAAGGTTTCTAAAATTATGCAATTCTCGTTGTCATTTTGAAGCTTGACAAGTTACCATTCCAATGACTGAAATAGTCTAAATTCGACCCTCGAGAGAGAGTTATAAGGGTTACTATTGGACAAGGAGATGAAGAAACATTCAGGACCGACAACTCGTGATCCCACTTATGGATTCCCAAATGGTCTCGAAATACGACGATTCCAGTTAGGAATGAAAGAGCACTAAAGTTCCTTTCAGATGTCCAAAAATAACCCAATCTGACATCAAACGATGGAGTTATGGGCGTCTCCGTTGGATCGCTCGAATTGGAAAGATTAACAATCCATATTGCAAAATGATGATCGAAGAGTTCCAACGTGCTTTAGGATATGGAACGGTCCCTGAATTAGCCAATTCTCGTCCAATTTGTAATCTTGTTAAGTTATCATTCCAATGACCTGAAATACTATAAATTCGACCTTTGAAGAGAGAGTTATGAGGGTTACTATTGGACAAGGTGATGAAGGAAATAATCAGGACCGATGACTGCGATCCCACTTATGGATGCCCAACTGGTCTCGAAATATGATGATTTCAGTTAGGAATGAAAGAGCACTAAAGTACCTTTCAGATGACCAAAAATCGACCAAATCCCACATCAAACGATGGAGTTATGGGTGTCTCTGTTGGATCGTACGATTTGGAAAGATTAACAATCCATACAGAAAAATGACGATCGAAGAGTTCCAACGTGCTTTTGGGATATCGAATTATCTCTGAATTAGGCAATTCTTGTCCCATTTTGAAGCTTGACAAGTTATCATCCCAATGAGCTAGAAATAGTGTAAATTCGTCCTTTGAAGAGAGAATAATGAGGGTTACTATTGGACAAGGAGATGAAGGAACATTCAAGACTGATGACAGCGATCCCATTTACAGATGTCAAAATGGTCTCAGAATACGACGATTCTAGTAAGGAATGAAAGAGCACTTAAGTACCTTTCAGATGACCAAAAATAGACCCAATCCGACATCAAACAATGGAGTTATGGGCGTCTCCTTTGGACCGTTCGATTTGGAAATATTAACAATCCATTTTAAAAAATGAGGATCAAAGAGTTCCAATGTACTTTTGAGATATTGAACGCTTTCTAAATTTACCATTCCATTGGCTTCTTGAAGCTTGACAAGTTACCATTCCAATAACCTGAAATAGTCTAAATTCGACCTCTTAGGAGAGAGTTATGAGGGTTACTATTGGACAAGGAGATAAAGAAAACATTCAGGACTGATGACTGCGATCCCACTTACGGATGCCCAAATGGTCTCGGAATACGACGTTTCCAAGCAGGAATGAAAGAGCACTAAAGCACCTTTGAGATGACCGTTGGATCGCGATTTGGAAAGATTGACCCAATCCGACATCAAACGATGGAGTTATGGGTGTCTCCGTTGGATCGAAGCGATTTGGAAAGATTAACTATCCACATTTGAAAATGACGATCGAAGAGTTCCAATGTACCTTTGGGATATCGAAAGATTTAGAAATTACTATCCAATTTCGGTGTCATTTTGAAGCTTGACAAGTTACCATTCCAATGACTGAAATAGTCTAAATTCGACCTCGAAGAGAGAGTTATGAGGGTTACTTTTGGACAAGGAGATGAAGGAAACATTCAGACCGACAACTGCGATCCCACTTATGCATGCCCAAATGGTCTCGGAATATGACGATTCCATTCAAGAATGAAACAGTATTAAAGTACCTTTTAGATGACCAAAAATCAACCCAATCCGACATCAAACGAGGAGTTATGGGAGTCTCCATTGGATCGCTCGATTTGGAAAGATTAAAATCCATATTGCAAAATGATGATCGAAGAGTTCCAACTTGCTTTAGGATATTGAACTGTCTCGAATTACCAATTCTCGTCCAATTTGTAATCTTGCCAAGTTACCATTCCAATGAGCTCAAAATAGTTTAAATTCAAACTCTGAAGAGAGAGTTATGAGGGTTACCCTCGAACAAGGAGATTAAGGAAACATCCAGCTCCGACGACTGCGATCCCACTTATGGATGCCCAAATGGTCTCGGAATACAATGATTCCAGTCACGAATGCACTAAATTATCTTTCAGATGACCAAAAATCGACCCAATCCCACATTAAACGTTGGAGTTATGGGTGTCTTCGTTGGATCACGCAATTTGGAAAGATTAACAATCCATACAGAAAAATGACGATCGAAGAGTTCCAACGTGCTTTTGGGATATCGAATTATCTCTGAATTAGGCAATTCTTGTCCCATTTTGAAGCTTGACAAGTTATCATCCCAATGTGCTAGAAATAGTCTAAATTCCTCCTCTGAAGAGAGAATAATGAAGGTTACTATTGGACAAGGAGATGAAGGAACATTCAAGACCGATGACAGCGATCCCACTTACAGATGTCAAAATGGTCTCGGAATACGATGATTCTAGTAAGGAATGAAAGAGCACTTAAGTACCTTTTAGATGACCAAAAATAGACCCAATCCAACATCAAACAATGGAGTTATGGGGGTCTCCGTTGGATCGCGCGATTTGGAAAGATTAACTATCCATTTTAAAAAATGAGGATCGAAGAGTTCCAATGTACTTTTGAGATATCGAACGCTTTCTAAATTTAGCAATTCTATTGCCTTTATGAAGCTTGACAAGTTACCATTCCAATAACCTGAAATAGTCTAAATTCAACCTCTTAAGAGAGAGTTATGAGGGTTACTATTGGACAAGGTGATAAAGAAAACATTTAGGACCGATGACTGCGATCCCACTTACGGATGCCCAAATGGTCTCGGAATACGACGTTTCGAAGCAGGAATGAAAGAGCACTAAAGCACCTTTCAGATGACCAAAACTCGACCCAATCCGACATCAAATGATGGAGTTATGAGTGTCTGTCTCTAAGTTGGATCGCCCGATTTGGAAAGATTAACTATCCATATTTGAAAATGACGATCGAAGAGTTCCAATGTACCTTTGGGATATCGAAAGGTTTCTGAATTATGCAATTCTGGTGTCATTTTGAAGCTTGACAAGTTACCATTCCAATGACCTGAAATAGTCTAAATTCGACCTCTGAAGAGAGAGTTATGAGGGTTACTTTTGGACAAGGAGATGAAGGAAACATTCAGGACCGACAACTACAATCCCACTTACAAATGCCCAAATGGTCTCGGAATATGACGATTCCATTTAAGAATGAAGGAGCACTAAAGTTCCTTTCAGATTACCAAAAATCGACCCAATCGGACCTCAAACGATGAAGTTATGGGAGTCTCCGTTGGATCGCTCAATTTGGAAAGATTAAAATCCATATTGCAAAATGACGATCGAAGAGTTCCAACTTGCCTTTAGGATATTCGAATGCGTCTCGAATTAACCAATTCTCATCCAATTTGTAATCTTGTCAAGTTACCATTCCAATGAGCTCAAAATAGTTTAAATTCAAACTCTGAAGAGAGAGTTATGAGGGTTACCCTCGAACAAGGAGCATAAGGAAACATCCAGCTCTGACGACTTCGATCCCACTTATGGATGCCCAAATGGTCTCGGAATACGATGATTCGAGTTAGAAATGTACTAAATTACCTTTCAGATGAGCAAAAATCGACCCAATCCCACATCAAACGATGGAGTTATGGGTGTCTTCGTTGGATCACGCGATTTGGAAAGATTAACAATCCATACAAAAAAATGGCGATCGAAGAGTTCCAACGTGCTTTTGGGATATCGAATTATCTCTAAATTAGGCAATTCTTGTCCTATTTTAAAGCTTGACAAGTTATCATCCTAATGAGCTAGAATAGTCTAAATTCGTCCTCTGAAGAGAGAATAATGAGGGTTAGTATTGGACAGGGAGAAGAAGGAACATTCAAGACCGATGACAGTGATCCCACTTACAGATGTCAAAATGGTCTCAGAATACGACGATTCTAGTAAGGAATGAAAGAGCACTTAAGTACCTTTCAGATGACCAAAAATAGACCCAATCCAACATCAAACAATGGAGTTATGGGCGTCTCTGTTGGATTGCGCGATTTGGAAAGATTAACTATCCATTTTAAAAAATGAGGATCGAAGAGTTCCAATGTACTTTTGAGATATCGAACGGTTTCTAAATTTACCATTCCATTGGCTTTTTGAAGCTTGACAAGTTACCATTCCTGTTTCGACAAGGAAACAAAAGTATTTGATTTGGGAAATAATCTTATTCAAACATAACAATGAAATAATTATAAAGACAACCATCATATTTTATTGATTCTGAATTCATTTACATCCTCTGATATCCCTTGATTCTAAGATAGCTTACAAAGAACTCATTACAAATGTCAATTATTATAGCTAAATATAATTTAATGCAAAGATAATGGCAATGATCTCAATCATCTCCAATGACTTAGGAGGAATAGACAAGTCGATCAACAGTCTTCAAGAGAACGAAGATTCCGGCAGCATTTCGGTGCTATTTTGGTCATCTCCTAAAACTTAGGAGGAATATGACTCTTCGTCAATGATTCTTCCTTTCTCTTGATCAAGAAGAGCTTGAAGCTTTGAGGACTCCAATTATTCCGAGGACTCCAATCATTAAAATGACATTTCACCATTCTTGTTAAAACGCGCCAAGCAATAGGTTTGCGCGGGTTCACAAACTATATGCTTTACTTGCGCGGTCCACAAACCATAAAAGCACTCTGTTTGCCTTCTTACTGACCGGCGTAAACTTCCAGGAGTCCAATACTCCTTTGCGCGCCGTCGCGCAAAGTGCAGGAGTCCGATACTCCTCACCTTTTGTCTTCTCTTTCGTCTTTGCTTCACTTACGAAATCTTGAACCCCTTTTAGAGAAGGAACGGGGTATTTATAGACATTTTCACCAATGGAAATCTCGGATCTGGTCGATGTGGGACAAAAATATCATCCAACTATTTTTATCACATCATTATAGACTTTTCTTGCGGACACGCGCAAACAATATACTTTTGCGCGGTCACGCGCAATCCTTCAATCTCGCGCAAACCTTCTTCTTTCCTTAACCCGCGCAATCCTTACACTTTGCGCGTTTCTGCACAAGTATTTCTCTTTACGCGACTCCGCGCAAAGTGGTCTTCAAGTTGTTTTTTTTTATGTTTAAAACTGATTTCTTGATCTTTCTTATCTTTCACTTTCATGCTTATTTTATGTCTCAACAGATGCCCCCTTGATCCGTTCTTTGTTTGTTCTGAAAATCAAAGAAAAGGATCAAACTATTCCTTTCCTCCAAGGTTTGCGCGACCTCCCGCAAAGTCCTACTCGAGTACCGTACTCGGCCATAAAGCCTATAAATAGTCCAACGACTTAGTCATTTTCACGAACTGCTCTCTGCTGGAACTCTGCTCTGGCGATTTGCTTCCGCGCAAACCTCCACTTTGCGCGACTCCGCGCAAACTGTTTCACTTTGCGCGACGTCTTCTGAACTTAGAGATTTCTCTCGCGCAAACCATATACTTTGCGCGACCTCGCTGCAAAGTACTACTGACTTAGAAAATTTTGAACTTTTTCCAACACTTAGTCATTTTTTGACTCTCGTCATCTTCTTTCTTTATGGCTCGTATTAAACAAACTGCTCGTCTGGTGTCTCCTTCAAACTCGCCTCCTTCTGACCAACCACCTGCTAAAAGAATAAAAACAACTTCCAGAAATCCAGCTTACTTTAAAGAACCCGTTCTTCCTACTTTCGATTTCTCTGATCGCATTAAGTTTTTACCCTCTCCTATTCATAGATCCATCTCCTTGGGAGATATTAAATGCCCGCCAAAACATGGAAGGGAATATGACTGGGATGAATGGCTCAAGACCACGGCCCACATTCGTACCGATAGTGAGAGACCCCTCTCTCGTGAAGATACTCCTCCACCTTCTCGCTTGAAGAAAACTCGCCGCAATAAGGCGAAAGAGTTTGCAGAAAAAATTAAAGAACATAAGAAGAAACGGCTTCAGAACTCGTGGGATTCAGTACGAGTTGTTGAAGGGGTCATGAAGTTTGACAACCCTCATGCGGAGGGCATGACAATTATTCCAATCAAGGTATATCGCCATCAGTCTATGTTAGACTGTGAACCTAGAGATTGTGTTCATGGCGAAAGGCTGATGTACACCGAATCATGGGCCTCAAGAGAGCCCCGAATCTTAGAAGGCACTATTCAAGCTCGGAAAGCGCGACAGAATGTCGGAGAAGTTCGTCCCATGATCTTCTTGACTCCTTCTATAGTCCTCATGATCTCTTTCCTTCTCATTTCTATGAGACGGTGCGACGGCGTTTCGTAGAGATCGAGAACAACTCGGGGACAAGCGAATTTGTGTCGGGGTTTGTTGATTGCTCGTCACATCGCTATTATTCGAATGGGCGGAGGCCATATTGCTAAAATATACAAGCACTCTTGCAAAGATAGGCTTTATGATGCAATAGAAGTAACCTCAAAATACTTCTATCAGAGAACCCAATATTCGAAAGGCTTCCTTGAATATTGGTCACCTACAACCAACTCCTTCCATTTTCCTTATGGCGAAATGAGCATATCTCTTTGGGACCTTCATCGCATAATTTGGTCTCACACAATCACGAGCAAATTCTATGATGAGTTTATTCCTACCAACAGAGAATTAGCCTTCGTATCTTCTTTCGGACTTGCAAGCCTTCCATCTCTGAAACCACCATAGAGCTATTCAAAGAAATGGGCAAATTTCCCAACTTCCACAAAAATCCCCCCTACAATGGCTAGCTCATTTCTCTAGAGGTCTCAGGTATTTTCTGATCATTATTTTCTTCTTTATATTCTTATTATTTCACCATTCCCGTATATTAACCTCCTTCATTTTCTTTGAAGGTTTCGTGACTGCCGTTCGAAAGAAATTGACTAATCTTCGAGATACGATAAGAGGAAAGCCGAATATAGCCCTTTTGGAGAACTTGCGGCATTCTTGGCTTACTGGCTAAGCTTGGTTGTATTGCTTGACTCAAGTGGGCGGATGTTATCGTCCATCAAGTGTCTTTGTTGTGGCCTGGCGCTTTAGCAGAGGGTCATAAATATTCTCTTGCTCCTCCTGTATTATGTTCTATCTACAGGGCCCTTGGAGAAATAGCTACACACGTAAAAGACCCAACTCTGGGAGCTTCATCTGCGCATACTTCTTGGCATTATTTTACGGGGTGGCTTGGAGTTTATTTCCCTTGGACTTTCGAAGTTTCTGAGCAAGCATATTCACATCCATCTCATCTTCCACTCTGGTTCTTTCAGCAAAGAGCAATGGCTAGAAGAGCATATGAGTGGGTTGCAAATAAGATTCGGGATGATGATCAGATAAACTTCTTTCAGTTCCGCCTTTATCGTTATCCCTGAGACACAGACATGGTGGACAACGAAACTCTTGCTACTTGTGAGAGAGCTTTCTTCTTTTCTATTCGCTCATGCAGTTTGCCTCTGCGGGAAGGGACAGAATTTTGGAGAGAACCTTACTACTCCAGTCGTTTTGCTCGTCAATTTGGTTATGATCAAACTGTGCCACAAGACTGCGGGTTGGTTACTAGACAAATGCGCTGTTATGGAACTGGTCCTCTTAACTGGGCCATGATATGGAAACAATTGCTGAATGGCTGTGTTGGCTCCCTCTTCATAATTCCAAGTTGTGATCGCATAGTTCGTACATCATATAGCTGGATGCGATGGTGGGATCACCAATCATATCTGGTCAACAAATGCTTGCCAGTAGATTCTTCTATCTTTCTTCATCCACCCAGGCTGAAGGGCAGAAATTTAGAGAGCGGAATTGGCTATATTCCGGAGAAGAGCCATGCATCTCATCCTGGAGAGATTTGCAGAAAGATATCATTGGAAGATCCCATCCGTGAAATCAAGCCCATCAACACTTTGGATGGCTGGTTTGCCCACGGAGATTTGAGAGAATTTGAGAAATCTCGTCGGGATTCTTCAAACCAGGCTGCAGATAATGCTGAAGGTACATCTTCTCCAATTCCTGCAGAGACTGCAGTGGTTCAAGAAGGACCGGCTATTGGTACTTCCACATCTCCTCCACAGCCCCTTGGTCCTAGTCCATCTTCTCCGATGACTAGATCAAGAACGCGTTTACAATCATCATCCCCTATCCCTCCAGAAGGAACTCGTCCAGCCTCTGCTTCTCCTATAGTCCAAGAGCTTGCACCGGAGAGCAGTCAACCCGTTTCTTATAAAGGGAAGCAAGTTATCGTTGAAGAAGTTGTGAAGAAATTTTGGGAGATGAAAGTTCAACTTCATCATCAAGTACAACTGAATCTTCGCAGGATGAAGATAGCGGAGATAGTGATAATGGCGAAGATAAAGATGATGACTTTGAAGAAGGTGAAGTTGATATTGGCGAAGAAGAGGAAACAGCTGCGAAAGAAGTTGAGATAGAATCTTCTCCTGCAACTGCTAAGACTCCTTCTAGCATTAATGTTCCTGCTAAATCTCCTGCAGCTGAGGAAGATGAAGAGGAGCCTTTAGATTATGGAGAATATGGATATTCGCCAGGTAAAGGAAAATTTCATATATATATCTTAATTTATATTATAACAACTATTATTTATTTAAAATCATTGCATCTCCCTTTTTTAGGTGCCCAAGTTGCAGAAATAGGTACTATCTCTTCAGCGAGCCCTCCTGTAATATCTTCACCAAGAGCATCTGTAGTTCCGTTGGTAGTACAGAGAGTAGTGGCTCGTGAAATTATATTTCCTACAGAAACTACTGACTTGCCAACTCCGGCTACCAGAGATTCTAGTACGGAAGCCAGAGCACCATCTTTCGCTGATATGGTGGGACTTGGTCCTTCCATAGCTCAAAGAGCTTCTCCTTCTGTTAGTCGCGTTCCAGTGACAGGTATACATATATGCACTGCTTATCTTCATTCAAGACTATATATATTTCATAATAATATATTAAATATCCTTCTTCTTTTACTATAGGAACTTATCCCTGCAGCGGTGCGGCTAGTTCTGATTCTGTAACCACTACTTCTGAACTATCATCCTTTGCAAAGATTCCTGCTCACAAAATGCTTATGGTGAAACATTCTCTGTTAGCAATAATCCATATCTTCAGAAATCCTGATCAGTGGTCGGATTTGGATGTTGCTATAGAAATTTTGGAAAGCTCTGCTAAGATGGCAGAATCAACATATCTCCTTTGCGGGATTCACTCCTCAAATTTCGTGATTAGTAATTTCTTTTAGCGTCGGTAGAGAATGTTACAATTGCTCCGAGATTTTAGAGTGTAGAAAAGCTGATTGGCTTCATCACAAGAACAAGCTCTTCGATGACTTCATCGATTTCCAAACTTGAACAAGAGCATATAATTCTTCGGGATCAATTAAAGATTCATGTTGATGAAAGCAAGACTATTCAAGACCGCATTGCAATTTTAAAGGAAGAAATCTTGCAATTTGGAGAGAAGAATCATGAACAGGTTTTAATCATTCGAGGATATTGAAGAGAAGATACTGGTGAATGCTCAATCTATTGATGTTGAAAAATCCGCACAACTTCAAGGTAAAGAAATGATTGCTTCTTTGGAGAATAAGCTTCTTTGGCGTTCTGATCATGCGAGACTTATTTTTGAAGAAAAATCTAGACATGATGCGGCTCAGCGCAATTGAAAGAAGATTTGCTCGGATATTCAGAAGCAATGGGAATTACAGAGGATCTTTGAATCATGTAATTTTAAACATGTGATATTTGCTTTCGTGTTTCTTGAATGTAATTTATCATATATCTCATGATGGTATTTTGGGATGTTTTATGATGGTATATATTTTCTATCTTGCATATTGATGATACTTATACTAGTATTGTCAAATTATATTTATAAGATAATTTTATTATACTTATATTTTATCAATATTATCAAGTTATATTTATTTTCTATATAATAATTTCATTACACATTTTTTATAATTTCTTAACCTTTTATGCTTTGTTAGTACGGGATCTTCTAGGTGATATTTAAATTGGCGGTGCTAAGTTTCAATTCAATTAGCCACACGCGATTTATGCTCATGAGTAGTGGGGAGCGTGCGCACACACACAGTTTAAGCTCATGAGTAGTGGAGCATTTATGGGTCTTATGTGATGGCCACTGTAACTCTCTAGAGTTCGCTTTTGGGCTTCTCACTGCCTTGAGCTCACGGTCACGGTCCATCGAGAGGGGCCTATTGACGCCACGGACGGTGCTGTTGGATTTACGCTTGAGGGTTGGCCACGGTAACTCTCAGAGTTCGCGGGGCTCGCAAGGCTACCTTTGGGCACCAAATCTAGGGTCGCCAGTCCATCAATGAGTAGGTTTAAGCCCTTCCTCATGAGTTACTACGAAATCAAACCCTAGACTGGAGGGTCTTACGCACGATTGGCATAAAGCTCGCCGCGGCCCCTGTTTTCTTCGTCTGCAAGGTCGAGCCCATTCACAGGAGGGCATTTTCATCCGTTCCCCGTGATGCCGCTGAGAAGCTATCAGACGGCATGGGAATTACGGTGACTAGTCTTCGCGGATTTATGGCCTTTTAGGCTTTGAATCCTTGACCCGTAGCTACCCGCATGGGTGCGCACGATGGTCTTCGCGGACTTTTAGGGCCCGACTCCTCGCCTTGCATTGCCGAATGGCGATCTTCATGGGTCTTACGTATAGTTGGCGGCTCTTTTTTAGAGCTTGATCCTTTGAGAGCATATATATATTTTTTCTTTGCTTTTAATTTTTTTTTTTTTTTTTTTTTTCACGAGCTTGATCTTTTTGATTTTGCTCAATTTTGGCTCTTTTAGGATTTTGGCTTGGCTATACTGCCTCTTTGATTGATATTGATATATCCTTGCTTTTGATAATATCTTCAAGAAAATCTATGCCTTGTAAGGCAATATATATATGATCATCATCTTTGCAAATATAGTAAAATATTTCGAAATATCTTCAAGAAGATCGATGCTTTGTAAGGCAATCTAATTCTCAGCTTAGATAATATCTTTAGGGGAATCTTCAAGAATTTGTGCCTTGTAAGGCAATATAACTTTGTCAGTATCTTCAAGAGAATCTTCAAGAATTTGTGCCTTTCAAGAATTTGTGCCTTGTAAGGCAATATAACTTTGTCAATCTTATTTGATGATGATGATCATATATATATTTTCCAGATTTGCTGCTTTGATAATTGACATGCTTGTGAATTTCTTATTTATAGCTTCTTTTTGTTGGTATATGACATGATCTTATTCATCTTTGCCCCCTTTTGATACAGAATCATTATGCCGATAATATTCTGGGTTAAAATACACATCTCTATCTTTAGGGATAGTATTTTTTGATGAAACGGGCGTTGACAAGTACACTGATACCCTGTCCTTCTTGATTTGTGATTCTATATGCCCCATTGGAGTATACTTCTTTCACTACATATGGACCGTCCCATTTAGGCTCGAACTTGCCCCCGTCCGCGAGTGACCATTATAGGTCTTTTCAACATTAACACCATATCCCCTTTTTTGAAAGAACGTATTTAACTGTTTATCAAATGCACCGATATTCGGCTGATATGATTGCAACGCATTCTTGTCTTTGCAAGACGTTCTCATCGAGTAAGTCTAATTCTTTCAAACCTTATTTTTGCATTTTCATCATCATTATAGATCGGTGCACGCCACTCGAGTGATGCCACTTGTATTTCAATTGGGATAAGCGCCTCCATACCATAGATTAATGAATATGGTGTCGCCCCTATTCTTTGTCACGATGAGTGGTTCTCAGTAGGCCCATAATGCTTCTTGTAACTTTTCATCCCAATCGCGCTTATTGCACTGTCTTGCTTTTTCTTCATAATCTTGACAATTGTTTTGTTAAACGCTCTCTGCTAGTCCATTGGTGGAGGATAATAAGGTGTTGAAAAAGAATGTTGGATGCCGAACCGACATAACTTTTCCATGCCTCTATTTTTAAAAGGGGTGCCATTATCGATGATGATCTTCTTCGATCGAATACCATGAAACTCTATTGGTTCAGGATATTTAGATGATCGGCTTTGACTTGAAATGTTCTCGAATCAATCTTATTTCTTTAATGGCAATGAGCAAATGGCTTATATCTTTCGATATTGGGTAATGGCACATGTAATTAGATTGTAAGACTTTTCATGTTTGATCACGTGACAACGGTGTCAACGGCGGTTGTCCCGGTTGTCTCGAGCGCTTTGGTACAAAATAGAATTTCTTTCTTGCCTCTAAGCACCCGAGAAGATTGGCCTCGCTCTTTCTTCTTTAACTTTATTTATCCTGGCATCTTTACGATTTTCTTCCCATCATCATTTCTCATTTCTTGGACAAACATTTATAATAGCTAGCATCCGCAAAGAAAGACTAAACCAGATAGGGTTTTGCAGACCATTACTTTACACCGCACCCCATCTTTAAAGATTATTTGAAGCCTTTGGTGTAGAGTAGAAGGTATAATATTGTCTTGATGTATCCACGGCCTTCCCAAGAGAAGGTTATATGTCGTCACAAAGATTTATAACGTGACATACAACAAGTAGTAATTAATTCTCCCACTTCTAAATGTCACCGTAATTTTACCGAAGCGCACGTTGTCCATCTTGATTGAACCCTTTTATCATCATCCCCACTGAAGCGCAAGTATGAGCGAACGACGAAAACCCAATTTAGTAATCATTGAGAGTGGCAAAAGATTTCATGCGGACCCATTATCTATCATAATCCTTTTATCTTCTTGTCACAAATGTATCCTTCTATCATCAATGGCCTGTTATGTTCCTTTTCACCAATTAAATCATCATCAGAGAAAGATATTACTGGTAGACAATTCATCTTTTCATTGTTCCTTTCATTCTTCATTTCTGCCAGTAAAGTTTCTCTTACATCATGATCAGACAATGCTTGAATCAAACTTTGATGAAATTCTTCTAATAATTTGAGTGCATCATAAATACTTAATCGAGCCGGTATACCCTTTAAGTGGCTGACTACATCATAAGCCACTTTTGTCACTTTGCATCTCCATTTTATTCTTGTCTTGATTCTCGTCTTTCAATCACTTCTTTCCTTATGATTCGTTTTTGCTTTACCTGGGACTTGTTATTTGCTTTCCCGATCGCAACGTAATCATTGTTGCATTTCTTGTTGACCTTTCCTTTTTCATCCCCGCGTGCTTTTTCTTGTATTGACAATACATTTATTGTTGCCTTTGCATTCTTTTTTCTTTGCTTCCGCTGGTTATTATGTCACCTCTGTTTATCATTCGCTGTATAATGCATTTTAACGTATAACAATTTTCTGTCGGATGCCCCACTAGGCGATGATAACCGCAAAAGTTTCTTTCTCGAGTCCTCGTCATATCTTCAGGACGTTTTGGTTCTGGTAATTCCAAGGTACCGCTTTTAACAATTGTTGCATCATAGGTACCACATCTTCTTTATCAAACTCAAATCCTTCATGTGAATCGAGCATTCTGAGCTTTTTTCCACTGTATCTATCTCTTGATTGATTCCAGCATTCTTTTCCTTCTGGCCTTTTATCTCTTGAACCTTTTGCATCTTGATTCTTCTTATCTCGATCGATGGTGTTGACAGTTGTCCTACCAGGTATTCTTCTGACAGTTTCATGATGAAATGCGGGCATCTTGCGAGTCATCAGTTCCAATGCATGGGCTTTGGTAGCCAAATCACGGAAGGTTCCGATATCAGCGCTGGTGAGTCCAAACGCGATTCCTGTTTCCATAGAGTTCAGACACATTTTGACTTGTTCCTTTTCTTCCGGCAACTGCCTGCATGATGCCCCCAGTGTCTTCCATCATATGTCATGAATTTTTCGACTGGTTCTCCTTCGCCATTGTCGCATCGAAGCTAGTTCTGTGATGCTAACATCGCGCTCTGACGAAAAGAAGTTTGACATGAAAGCATCTTGCATTTCTTCCCATGTTCGTATGGACCCTGGTGCCAAATTTGAATACCATCTGAAAGCTTTACTCGTTAACGATGACCCAAATAAGCGTAAGCAATATTGAGGTATCGTGGAGAAATTTCCCATCTGGTGATGAAATGCATCAGGTGTTCTCTGGTGATCCTTTCCCATTAAATTTCTGAAAATCTGGATGCTTAAAATTGGCTGGGAATGGAACATCCTCTACCTCTCTTGGGTAGGGCGTTCGGTATCTAAAACGACCGGTGTTTGCGCGCTCCCTTTCTATTCTGACCGCTTCTTCGACAACTTGTCTTACATCATCTTGTGTTATGGCTCTTGTCACCGGAACGGACCCTCGAGATCCTATCCCCTGTGGACGGGAACCTTCAGGTTGGTTCTCTTGTCCATTTGTTGCTCCCATCATGGGTGGAGCCACTATTTGGGCTACATTATGTGCCAGAGTTGTCAAAGCTTCTCTGAGGTTTCGGCATTCATCCATTAGCACCCTTTGTGCCTCCGCCATTTGATCAACACGTTCTTCAGTAGTCGGTCTATTTCCTTGACCTGTCTCTGCCATGTATACCGCGGCCTCGATTGTTCCTCGAAGTTGTTATTGGAGTAAAACGAGAGTATGTTGACGTAACAGGACTTGTAAAGAGGGGAGAAATTGGAGTCTCGTTTGATTCTTGTGTGTTTCCGTGCTTTTAACCGATTGGGGTGATACAAATTGTAGGCGAGCTTGTTTGTGGTGATATGGGCATCGGGGATCCTATCATCAGTGCTTTGCCTTTCTGTGCTTCTGTCCATTTGGTCTTCGGGACGATCAAAGCTGGAAAATCTTGTGACGAGAACTGCGTAGCAGCTTGTTCAGGATAAATCGCCGGAGGAGCGAGCTCAAGTTTTCTTCTTGCTATGCTCCGTGTGATTGGTCCCTCAGCTCTTAGTGCAAACAATTCGCTTTGCGGTTTTTTAAGGTTTTTGCTTTCGTCTTTCTAGACAAGACCAAAGTCCAGTTTTCATCACTCTCTTATGGTTGAGGTGAAACGGAAATGACTCCGCTATTATTGGAATCACTTTGCGCCTGCTTGTAATGCTTACTTTCGTGCACGCTCAGGAGTTTGATTTGGCGCATATTCAATTATGAACCCAGTGGCGATGAATCAGAAGTTCACTTTTCTCGCGATATTAGCCATTAGTAGTGTTGTGTGATTGAATTTAGGTACCTTCAATAATAAAACATACTTGAAATTAGTACATGAAAGACTAAGTAAACTATCTTGGAGATGAAGGGGAGGATGTTCCCACTGAGAGTCGCCATTTTGGCGTCAAATAGACGCCAAAAATAGTGACGAGAGTCTTACAACTTTCCCAATGTTAATGTTAAATAAAATAATGTCCCCAGCAGAGTCGCCATTTTGTTTCGACAAGGAAACAAAAGTATTTGATTTGGGAAATAATCTTATTCAAACATAACAATGAAATAATTATAAAGACAACCATCATATTTTATTGATTCTAAATTCATTTACATCCTCTGATATCCCTTGATTCTAAGATAGCTTACAAAGAACTCATTACAAATGTCAATTATTATAGCTAAATATAATTTTCGGCAGCATAACGGCAATGATCTCAATCATCTCCAATGACTTAGGAGGAATAGACAAGTCGATCAACAGTCTTCAAGAGAACGAAGATTCCGGCAGCATTTCGGTGCTATTTTGGTCATCTCCTAAAACTTAGGAGGAATATGACTCTTCGTCAATGATTCTTCCTTTCTCTTGATCAAGAAGAACTTGAAGCTTTGAGGACTCCAATATATTCCAGGACTCAATCATTTGAAATGACATTTGCCCATTCTTTGTTAAAAAAGCGCCTAGCAATAGGTTTGCGCGGGTCCGCATGCAAACTATATGCTTTCTTGCGCGCGTCCGCGCAAACCATAAAAAGCACTTCTTTTTGCCTTTGCGGCCGATGGGCGCAAACTTCCAGGAGTCCAATACTCCTTTGCGCGCGGTCGTGCAAAGCGGGGGAGTCCTGTACTCCACACCTTCTGTCTTCTCTTTCGTCTTTGCTTCACTTCTGAAATCTTTGAACCCCTTTTTAGAGAAGGAACGGGGTATTTATAGACATTTTCACCAATGGAAATCTCAGATCTGGTCGATGTGGGACAAAAATATCATCCAACTATTTTTATCACATCAATATAGACTTTCTATGCGGACACGCGCAAACAATATACTTTCTTGCGATCCGCGCATAATCCTTCAATCTCGCGCAAACCTTCTTCTTTCCTTAACCCGCGCAATCCTTACACTTTTCTTATTGATGCCCAAATTTACGCACAGAATGAAAGTATTTCTCTTTCTGCGACTCCATCCACATCAAAGTGGTCTTCAAGTTATTTTTTTATGTTGGGAAAGCCGATTTCTTGACCTTTCTTATCTTTCACTTCCATGCTTATTTTATGCCTCAACAATTCCAATAACCTGAAATAATCTAAATTCGACCTCTTAAGAGAGAGTTATGAGGGTTACAATTGGGCAAGGTGATAAAGAAAACATTCAGGACCGATGACTGCGATCCCACTTACAGATGTCCAAATGGTCTCGGAATACGACGTTTCCAAGCAGGAATGAATGAGCACTAAAGCACCTTTCAGATGACCAAAACTCGACCCAATCCGACATCAAACGATGAAGTTATGAGTGTCTCCGTTGGATCGCGCGATTTGGAAAGATTAACTATCCATATTTGAAAATGACGATCAAAGAGTTCCAATGTACCTTTGGGATATCGAAAGGTTTCTAAATTATGCAATTCTGGTGTTATTTTGAAGCTTGACAAGTTACCATTCCAATGACCTGAAATAGTCTAAATTTGACCTCTGAAGAGAGAGTTATGAGGGTTACTTTTGGACAAGGAGATGAAGGAAACATTCAGGACCGACAACTACAATCCCACTTACAGATGCCCAAATGGTCTCGGAATATGACGATTCCATTTAAGAATGAAGGAGCACTAAAGTTCCTTTCAGATTACCAAAAATTGACCCAATCGGACATCAAACGATGAAGTTATGGGAGTCTCCATTGGATCGCTCGATTTGGAAAGATTAAAATCCATATTGCAAAATGACGATCGAAGAGTTCCAACTTGCTTTTAGGATATTAAACTGTCTCTGAATTAACCAATTCTCGTCCAATTTGTAATCTTATCAAGTTACCATTCCAATGAGCTCAAAATAGTTTAAATTCAAACTCTGAAGAGAGAGTTATGAGGGTTACCCTCGAACAAGGAGATTATGGAAACATTCAGCTCCGATGACTGCAATCCCACTTATGGATGCCCAAATGGTCTCTGAATATGACGATTCCAGTCAGGAATGCACTAAATTACCTTTCAGAAGACCAAAAATCAACCCAATCCCACATCAAACGATGGAGTTATGGGTGTCTTCGTTGGATCACGCGATTTGGTAAGAATAACAAACCATACAGAAAAATGACGATCGAATAGGTCCAACGTGCTTTTGGGATATCGAATTATCTCCGAATTAGGCAATTCTTGTCCCATTTTGAAGCTTGACAAGTTATCATCCCAATGAGCTAGAAATAGTCTAAATTCGTCCTTTGAAGAGAGAATAATGAGGGTTACTATTGGACAAGGAGATGAAGGAACATTCAAGACCGATGACAGCGATCCCACTTACAGATGTCAAAATGGTCTTAGAATACGACGATTCTAGTAAGGAATGAAAGAGCACTTAAGTACCTTTCAGATGACCAAAAATAGACCCAATCCGACATCAAACAATGGAGTTATGGGCGTCTCCATTGGATCACGCGATTTGGAAAGATTAACTATCCATTTTAAAAAATGAGGATCGAAGAGTTCCAATGTACTTTTGAGATATCGAATAGTTTCTAAATTTACCATTCTATTGCCTTTTTGAAGCTTGACAAGTTACCATTCCAATAACCTAAAATAGTCTAAATTCGACCTCTTACGAGAGAGTTATGAGGGTTACTATTGGACAAGGAGATAAAGAAAACATTCAGATCGATGATTGCGATCCCACTTACGGATGCCCAAATGGTCTCGAAAATATGACGTTTCAAGCAGGAATGAAAGAGCACTAAAGCACCTTTCAGATGACCAAAAATTGACCCAATCCAACATCAAAGGATGGAGTTATGAGTGTCTCTGTTGGATCGCGCGATTTGGAAAGATTAACTTTCCATATTTGAAAATGACGATCGAAGAGTTCCAATGTACCTTTAGGATATCGAAAAGGTTTCGAATTATGCAATTCTAGTTCATTTGTCATTTTGAAGCTTGATAAGTGACCATTCCAATGACCTGAAATAGTCTAAATTCGACCTCTGAAGAGAGAGTTATGAGGGTTACTTTTAGACAAGGAGATGAAGGAAACATTCAGGACCGACAAATACGATCCCACTTACAGATGCCCAAATGGTCTCGGAATATGACGATTCCATTTAAGAATGAAGGAGCACTAAAGTACCTTTTAGATGACCAAAAATTGACCCAATCAGACATCAAACGATGAAGTTATGGGAGTCTCCGTTGGATCTCTCGATTTGGAAAGATTAAAATCCATATTGCAAAATGACGATCGAAGAGTTCCAACTTGCCTTTAGGATATTGAACAGTCTCTGAATTAACCAATTCTCGTCCAATTTGTAATCTTGTCAAGTTACCATTCCAATGAGCTCAAAATAGTTTAAATTCAAACTCTGAAGAGAGAGTTATGAGGGTTACTATTGAACAAGGAATGAAGGAAAATTCAGATTTGAACATCCCACTTCGATGCCCAAATGGTCTGAATATGATGATTCCAGAATGAAAGACATCACTAAAGTACCTTTCGATGACCAAAAGTTATGGGTGTCGACATCAAACGTTGGATCTCCATTGGATGCGATTTGGAAAGAATAACAATCCATACAGAAAAATGACGATCGAAGAGTTCCAACGTGCTTTTGGGATATCGAATTATCTCTGAATTAAGCAATTCTTGCCCCATTTGGAAGCTTGACAAGTTATCATCCCAATGAGCTAGAATAGTCTAAATTCGTCCTCTGAAGAGAGAATAATGAGGGTTACTATTGGACAGGGAGATGAAGGAACATTCAAGATGATGACAGTGATCCCACTTACAGATGTCAAAATGGTCTCGGAATACGATGATTCTAGTAAGGAATGAAAGAGCACTTAAGTACCTTTCAGATGACCAAAAATAGACCCAATCCGACATCAAACAATAGAGTTATGGGCGTCTCCGTTGCATCGCACGATTTGGAAAGATTAACTATCCATTTTAAAAAATGAAGATCGAAGAGTTCCAATGTACTTTTGAGATATTGAACGGTTTCTAAATTTAGCAATTCTGCCTTTTTGAAGCTTGACAAGTTACCATTCCAATAACCAGAAATAGTCTAAATTCGACCTCTTAAGAGAGAGTTATGAGGGTTACTATTGGGCAAGGTGATAAAGAAAACATTCAGGACCGTTGACTGCGATCCCACTTACGGATGCCCAAATGGTCTCGGAATACGCCATTTTCAAGCAGGAATGAAAGAGCACTAAAGCACCTTTCAGATGACCAAAACTCGACCCAATCCGACATCAAACGATGGAGTTATGAGTGTCTTCGTTGGATCGCGTGATTTGGAAAGATTAACTCTCCATATTTGAAAATGACGATCGAAGAGTTCCAATGTACCTTTGGGATATCGAAAGGTTTCTAAATTATGCCATTCTGGTGTCATTTTGAAGCTTGACAAGTTACCATTCCAATGACCTGAAATAGTCTAAATTCGACCTCTGAAGAGAGAGTTATAAGGGTTACTTTTGGACAAGGAGATGAAAGAAACATTCAGGACCGACAACTATGATCCCACTTACAGATGCCCAAATGGTCTCGGAAGATGACGATTCCATTTAAGAATGAAAGAGCACTAAAGTACCTTTCAGATGACCAAAATTGACCCAATCGGACATCAAACGATGAAGTTATGGGAGTCTCGTTTGGATTTCGATTTGGAAAGATTAAAATCCATATTGCAAAAAAACGATCGAAGAGTTCCAACTTGCCTTTTAGGATATTGAACTGTCTCTCGAATTAACCAATTCTCGTCCATTTGTAATCTTGTCAAGTTACCATTCCAATGAGCTCAAAATAGTTTAAATTTAAACTCTGAAGAGAGAGTTATGAGGGTTACCCGCGAACAAGGAGATTAAGGGAACATCCAGCTCCAACGACTGCGATCCCACTTATGGATGCCCAAATGGTCTCGAATATATGATTCATTCGAGAATGAAAGATGCACTAAATTACCTTTCAGATGACCAAAAATAGACCCAATCCCACATCAAACGATGGACTTATGGGTGTCTTCGTTGGATCACACGATTTGGAAAGATTAACAATCCATACAGAAAAATGACGATCGAAGAGTTCCAACGTGCTTTTGGGATATCGAATTACCTCTGAATTAGGCAATTCTTGTCCCATTTTGAAGCTTGACAAGTTATCATCCCAATGAGCTAGAAATAGTGTAAATTCATCCTTTGAAGAGAGAATAATGAGGGTTACTATTGGACAAGGAGATGAAGGAACATTCAAGATCGATGACAGCGATCCCATTTACAGATGTCAAAATGGTCTCAGAATACGACGATTCTAGTAAGGAATGAAAGAGCACTTAAGTACCTTTCAGATGACCAAAAATAGACCCAATCCGACATCAAACAATGGAGTTATGGGCGTCTCCTTTGGATCGTTCGATTTGGAAATATTAACAATCCATTTTAAAAAATGAGGATCAAAGAGTTCCAATGTACTTTTGAGATATCGAACGCTTTCTAAATTTACCATTCCATTGGCTTCTTGAAGCTTGACAAGTTACCATTCCAATAACCTGAAATAGTCTAAATTCGACCTCTTAGGAGAGAGTTATGAGGGTTACTATTGGACAAGGAGATTGTTTCGACAAGGAAACAAAAGTATTTGATTTGGGAGAATCATCTTATTTAAACATAACAATGAAATAATTACAAAGACAATCATCACATTTTATTGATTCTGAATTCATTTACATCCTCTGGTATCCCTTGATTCTAAGATAGCTTACAAAGAACTCATTACAAATGTTAAATATTATAGCTAAATATAATTTAGGCAGCATAACAGGAATGATGTCAATCATCTCCTATGACTTAGGAGGAATAGACAAGTCGTTCAACAAATCTTCAAGAGAATGGAAATTCAAGAAGATTTCAAGACTATTTTGGTCATCTCCGAAACTTAGGAGGAATACGTTTCTTCATCGATGACTCTTCTTTCTTGAACAAGAAGAACTCAAGACCGAAGATTCAAACCATTCCTAAGAAGATTTCCGCCTATTTCACAAAATCGTCCAACAATAGGTTTGCGCTGGTCCACAGAACGATATGCTTTTTTGCGCGCGGTCCGCGCAAACCATAATTGCCTTCTCGTTGCTTTTGCTGCCGGCCGCCGTCAAACTTCCAGAGTCCAATACCCCTTTGCGCGGATCGCGCAACAGTGCAGGAGTCCAATACTCCGCACCTTCTCGTCTTCTCTTTCGTCCTTGCTTCACTTCTGAAATCTTCCAACCCCTTTTGAGAGAAGGAATGGGGTATTTATAGACATTTTCACCAGTGAAAATCTCAGATCTGGTCGATGTGGGACAAAATAACATCTTCCAAAATATTTTATTTCATCATCATAGACTTTGCGCGACTCGCGCAAACGATATACTTTGCGCGGTCACGCGCAAACCTTTAATCTCGCGCAAACCTTCTTCTTTCATCAATCCGCGCAAACTCTTCACTTTGCGCGATCTTGTGCGACTATTTCACTTTGCGCGACCTCGCGCAAAGTGGTCTTGAAGCTGTTTCTTTCATCTTCAAAGTGATTTCTTGATCTTTTTTTCTTGTTCTCTTCCTTGCTTATTTTATGCCTCAACAGATGCCCCCTTGATCCGTTCTTTGTTTGTTCAGAAATCAAAGAAAAGGATCAAACTATTCCTTTCTTCCAGGGTTTGCGCGACCTCGCGAAAGCTCCGGTCGAGTACCATACTCGGCCATAAAGCCTATAAATAGTCCAACGACTTAGTCATTTTTCACGCACTTCCTTCTGCTGACACTGCTCTGGCGATTTTTCTCCGCGCAAACCTCTCGATTTCATGCGCGACCAAGAAAGCATCTCACTTTGCGCGACTTTTTTCGTATTTGGAAATTTTCCACGAAACCACTTGACTTTGCGCGACCTCACGAAAGTACTCTGTACTTAGAGAATTTTCGAACTTTTTCCAACACTTAGCCATTTTCTGACTTCCATCATCTGTCTTTCTTTATGGCTCGAATTAAACAGACTGCTCGCTTGTTTGGTGTCTTCTTCAAACTCACCTTCTGATCAACCACCTGCTAAGAGAATGAAGACCACTTCCAGAAATCCGCTTACTTTAAAGAACCTGTCCTCCCTACTTTCGACTTCTCTGATCGCATCAAGTCTTTACCCTCTCCTATTCATAGATCCATTGCTTTGGGAGATATTAAATGCCCTCCAAAACGTGGGAGAGAGTACGACTGGGATGAGTGGCTCAAAACCACAGCCCACATTCGTACTGACAGTGAGAGACCACCCGTCCGAGAAGATACTCCTCCTGCTTCTCGTTCAAAGAAGACTCGCCGCAATAAGGCGAAAGAATTTGAAGAAAAGATTAAAGAACATAAGAAGAAACGGCTGCAGAATTCGTGGGACTCAGTACGAGTCGTTGAAGGAGTCATGAAGTTTGACAACCCTCACTCAGAGGGCATGACCATCATTCCCATCAAGGTGTATCGCCATCAATCTATGCTGGATTGTGAACCCAAAGATTGTGTTCATGGCGAAAGACTGATGTACACTGAATCATGGGCCACAAGAGAGCCCCGGATTCTTGAAGGGATTATTCAAACGAAGAAACCGCGACAGAGGATCGGAGAAGTTCACCCCATGATTCTTCTAACTCCTTTCCATAGTCCTCATGATCTCTTTCTTCTCATTTTTATGAGACAAGGAGACAACGCTCGTAGAGATCGAGATCAACTCGGGGCCAATCGGAATTTCGCATCGAGGTCTGCTAATTGCTCGTCGTTATTATTCGAATGGGCGGAAGCTATTTTGTTGAAACACACGAGCACTCTTGCAAAGATAGGCCTTTATGACGCCATAGAAGTAACCTCCAAATACTTCTATCGGGAGCCCAATGTTCTAAAGGGCTTTCTTGAATATTGGTCGCCTACAACCAACTCCTTTCATCTTCCTTACTTACGGCGAGATGAGCATATCTCTTTGGGACCTTCATCGTATAGCTGGTCTCACAATAACGGGGAAATTCTACGATGAATTCATTCCTACCAACAGAGAGTTGGCCTTTGTGTCATTTCCAGACCGCAAGCCCTCCATATCCGAGACTACCATAGAGCTATTTAAAGAGATGAGCAAATTCCCCAATATCCACAAAATTCCCCTCTTCAATGGCTGGCCCATTTTTAGTAGGGGTTTAAGGTATTTATCAATCTGATAATTGATCTTCCTCTTTGTATTCTTCAGCCATTTATGTATATTAACCTCTTCATTTTTATTTCCTTTGAAGGTTTCGCGACTGCAATTCCAAAGAACTGACAAAGCTTCGGGATGCAGTACGAGGAAAACCAGAATATAGCTCTTTCGGAGAGCTTGCAGATTTTCGGCCTATTGGCTAAGCTTAGTCGTTTTGCCCAGCTCTAAATGGGCGATGCTATCCGTCCGAGTGTTTTGTCGTGGCTCGGTGCCTTATGAGGGACATAAATACTCACTCGCTCCTCCAAGACTATGTTCTATCTACCGGCCCTTGGAGAAATAGCGACTCATATAAAAGACCCCATTCTCGGGAACTTCGTCCGCACATACTTCTTGGCACTACTTTTAGTGTGGTGGCTTGGAGTCTACTTCCCTTGGACTTTCGAGGTTTCAGAGCAAGCATATTCTCATCCTTCTCACCTTCCACTCGTTCTTCCAACAGAGGGCAATGGCTAGAAGAGCATATGAATGGGTCATAAATAAGATTCGAGATGATGATCGATAAACTTCTTTCGCTCCGCCTTTATCGCTATCCCCGTAGACACACGTACATGGTGGACAACGAAACTCTTCATCGCAGCAGAGAGGGCTTTCTTCTTTTCTATTCGCTCATGCGCTTTACCTTTGCGGGAAGGGACAGACTGGAGAGAACCTTACTACCGAGTCGCTTTGCTCGCCAATTCGGTTATGATCAAACCGTACCTCAAGATCGCGGACTTGTTACAAGAAAATGCGCCGCTATGGAACCGGTCCTCTTAATCGGGCCATGATATGGAAACAATTGTTGAATGGCCGTGTTGGCTCCTCCTCTTCATAATTCCAGTTGTGACCGTATAGTCCATACATCATATAGTGGATGCGATGGTGGGATCATCAATCATACTTGGTTGATAAATGCTTGCCTCAGTAGATTCTTCTATCTTTCTTCATCCACCCAGTCGAAGGGCGGTGAATTTTGGAGAGTGGAATTGGGTATATTCCGAGAGAAGAGCCACGCATCTCATCCAGAGAAATTTGCAGGAAGATATCACCGGAAGAACCCATTCGTGAAATCAAGCCCATCAATACTTTGGATGGTCTGGTTTGCCCACTGAGATTTAAGAGAATTGAAAATCTCGTCGGGACTCTTCAAATCAAGGTGTGATGATGATGCCGCAGTACATCTTTCTCCAACCCCAGCAGAGACCGTGGCGGCTCAAGAAGGACCATTATTGGTACTTCAATATCTTCTCCACAACCCATTGGTCCTAGTCCATCTTCTCCGATGACTAGATCAAGAACACGTTTGCAATCATCGTCTCCTATCCTTCTTAAAGATCGATCGGCCAGCATCCGCTTCCCCTTCAATTCAAGAGCCCATACCGAGAGTAGCCAACCTGTTTCTTATAAAGGAAGCAAGTTATCGTTGAAGAAGTTGATGAAGAAATTTTGGGAGATGAAAGTTCTACTTCATCATCGATTCAACCGAATCCTTCCAGGATGAAGATATGAGAGATAGTGATAATGGTGAAGATAAAGATGATGACTTTGAAGAAGGAGAAGTTGATATTGGTGAAGAAGAGGAAATAAATGCAAAGAAGTTGAGATAGATCTTCCCGTTGTTCGCTAAGACTCCTTCCAAAGCATTAATGTTCCCCGCTAAATCTCCCTGTATGAGGAAAATGAAGAGGAGCCTTTAGATTATGGAGAATATGGATATTCACCAGTGTAAAGGAAAATTTTCATATAAATATTTTGATTTATATTTTAACAACTATTATTTAAAAATTATCAGATCTTTTCTTTTTTTTTTTTTTTTTCCTTTTTAGGTGTCCAAGTTGCGTAAACAGGTGTCATCTCTCCGTGGCCCCTCTTGTAATATCTTCACCGAGAGCATCCAGTAGTCTGTTGGTAGTACCAAGAGTAGTTGCTCGTGAGATTATATTTTCTACGTAAACCCGATTTGCCAACTCCAAACCACAAGAGATTCTAGTACGGAGGCTAGAGCACCATCTTTCGCCGATATGGTAGGACTTGGCCCTTCCATAGCTCCAAGAGCTTCTCCTTCGTTAGTTGTGTCCCAAAGGATGTATATATATATATATGTATGTGCCGCTTATCTTCATTCAAGACTATATATATTTCATAATAATATATTGAATATTCTTCTTCTTTCGTTATAGGAACTTATCCCCAGTAGCGGTGCAGCTAGTTCTGATTCTGTAACCACTACTTATGAACTATCATCCTTTACAAAGATTCCTGCTCACAAAATGCCGATGGTGAAACATTCTCTGTTAGCAATAATCCATATCTTCGTAAATCCCGATCGTTGGTCTGACTTGGATGTTGCTATAGAAATTTTGGAAAGCTCGCTAAGATGGCCGAATCGACATATCTCCCTTACGGATTCACTCTTCAAGTTTCGTGATTCAGTAATTTCTTTAGCTTCAAGTGGAAAATATCACTATTATACGAGATTTTAGAATACAGAAAGCTACTGGCTCTTTCTCAAGAACAAGTCTCTTTAACAGCTTCTTCAATTTCCAAATTTGAACAAGAGCGTATGATTCTTCAAGATCAATTAAAGATTCATGTTAATGAAAGCATAACTATCCGAGATCGCATTGCACCTTGAAGGAAGAAATCTCTCAGCTGGAGAGAAAGAATCATGAGCAAGCTTTAATCATTCAAGAGTTTGAAGAGAAGATGCGAGTGAATGCCAAGTCTATTGATATCGAAAAATCTGCACAACTTTAATCAAGAAATGGTTGTTTCTTTGGAGAACAAGCTTGCTGGCTTTCCTGATCAGGCGAAACTTATTCTTGAAGAAAAATCTCGACACAATGCAGCTCAAGCACAATTGAAAGAAGATTTGCTTAAATATTCAGAAGCAATGGGAATTACAGAGAATCTTTGAATCATGTAACATGTGATATTTGCTTTTTGTGTTTTTCGGATGTAATTTATTTTGCTTGACATCTATTTCATGAGATTATTTTGGGGATGTTTTTATGATGGTATTTTCTACCTTGCATATTGATGATATTTATACTAATATTATCGTATTATATTTATATAATAATTTTTTATTTTTTATTATTTTATCTATTATATTTTTTATTCTTATTAATATTATCAAGTTATATTTATTCTTTATATAATAATTTTCATTACACATTTATAATTTTTAAACCTTTTATGCTTTGTTAGTAAGGGATTCTCTAGGTGAGTATTTAAATTGGCGGTACTAAGTTTCAATTCAATTAGCCACACGCAGTTTATGCTCATGAGTAGTGGAGCGTGCGCACACACACAGTTTAAGCTCGTGAGTAGTGGAGCATTTATGGGTCTTATGTGATGGCCATCGAACTCTCTAGAGTTCGCTTTTGGGCTTCTCACTGCCTTGAGCTCACGGTCACGGTCCATCAGAGGGGCCCATTGACGCCACCGGACGGTGAACTGTTGGATTTACGCGCAGGTTGGCCACGGTGAACTCTCAGAGTTCGCAGGGCTCGCAAGGCTACCTTTGGGCACCAAATCTAGGGTCGCCACCCATCAATGAGTAGGTTTAAGCCCTTCCTCACGAGTTACTACCGAAATCAAACCCTAGACCGGAGGGTCTTACGCACGGTTGGCATAAAGCTCGCACCGCGGCCCCCGTTTTCTTCGTCCGCAAGGTCGAGCCCATTCACAGGAGGGCATTTTCATCCGTTCCTCGCATGCCGCCGGAAGCTATACAGACGGCATGGGAATTACGGTGACTAGTCTTCGCGGATTTATGGCCTTTTAGGCTTTGAATCCTTGACTTCGTCAGCTACCCGCATGGGTGCGCACGATGGTCTTCGCGGCTTTTTAGGCCACTGACTCTCGCCCGCCCGAATGGCGATCTTCATGGGTCTTACGTATAGTTGGCCGGCTCATTTTTAGAGCTTGATCCTTTGAGAGCATCATTTTTTTTTTTTTTTTTTTTTTTTTTTCGAGAGCTTGATCTTTTTGATTTTGCTCAATTTTGCTCTTTTGGGATTTTGGCTTGGCTATACTGCCTCTTTGATTGATATTGATATATCCTTCCTTGTAAGGCGATTATCTTCAAGAAAGGCTTGTGAGGCGATGATATTTATCTTCAAGAAAGTCCATGCCTTATGAGGCGATGATATTTATCTTCAAGAAAATCCATGCCTTATGAGGCGATGATATTTATCTTCAAGAAAATCCTTATGAGGCGATGATATTTATTCAAGAATATGAGGCGATGATATTTATCTTCAAGAAAATCCGTGCCTTGTGAGGCGATGATATTTATCTTCAAGAAAATCCATGCCTTATGAGGCGATGATATACATATGATCATCATCATTTACAAATATGGTAGATCCATGTATAGTAGGCGAAATATTTCCGGCATATCTCCAAGAAGAT
The DNA here is from genome assembly GCA_030180095.1 of Magnolia changhungtana. NCBI lineage: Eukaryota > Viridiplantae > Streptophyta > Magnoliopsida > Magnoliales > Magnoliaceae > Magnolia > Magnolia changhungtana. The sequence goes on from JASAUF010000595.1 coordinate 260,398, forward strand.
CCATGCCTTGTAAGGCAATAATATTCTTAGCTTAGATAATATCTTCAGGAGAATCTTCAAGAATTTGTGCCTTGTAAGGCAATATAACTGTTGCCAATATCTTCTTTGATGATGATGATGATCATATATATATATATTCCAGATTTGCTGCTTTGATAATTGATATGCTTGTAAATCTCTTCTTTATAGCTTCTTTTATTGGCATAAAGACATGATTTTATTCATTTTTGCCCCCTTTTGATACAGAATCATTATGCTGATAATATTCTGGGTCAAAATCCTCATCTCTATCTTTAGGGATAATATCTTTTGATGAAACGGGCGTTGACAAGTACACCGATACTCGTCCTTCTTGATTTACAATCCTATATGCCCCATTGGAGTATACTTCTTTCACCACATATGGACCGTCCCATTTAGGCTCAAACTTGCCCCCGTCCGGCGAGTGACCACTATAGGTCTTTTTCAACATTAACACCATATCCCCTTTTTTGAAAGAACGATATTTGACCGTTTATCAAATGCAAAGCAGATATTCTCGCCTCGATATGATCGCAACCTGCTTCGAGCCGCAAGACGTTTTCATCGAGTAAGTCTAATTCTTTCAAATTTTTATTTTTGCATTTTCTTCATCATCGTTATAGATCGGTGCACCGCCACTCGAGTGATGCCACTTGGATTTCAATTGGGATAATCGCTCCATACCATAGACCAATGAATATGGCCGCCCTTGTTGCAGACGATGGGTGGTTCTCAGAGGCCCATAATGCTTCTTGTAACTTTTCATCCCAATCGCGCTTATTGCCTCGTCAATCGTTTTCTTCATTATCTTGACAATTGTTTTGTTAAATGCCTCTGCTAATCCATTGGCCGGAGGATAATAAGGTGTTGAAAAAGAATGTTGGATGCCGAACTTTCGACATAACTTTTCCATGCCTCTATTTTTAAAAGGGGTGCCATTATCATTGATGATTTTCTTCGGAATACCATGACGGTATATTATAGCGTGACGGATGAAATTGACCACGTCTTTCTCTTTAACATTACGCAAGGCAACTGCTTCGGTCCATTTGGAGAAATAGTCTCTGTTGTCGCTTTAATATACTGTTTTTCCTTTAGATGAAGGGGGATTTATCTGACCAATAACGCCGAGTCCCCAGCCGAAAAGGGCCAAGAAGCAACAGATTGATGTAATTCTTCCGAGGAATATGTATTATATCTCCATGTATTTGACATTCATGGCATCGCTTTGCATATTCTATTGCATCTTTAAACATAGTGGGCCAATAATAACCCATTCGATGCACTCTATGGCATAAATTCCCGCTTGATGTGCTCCACATTCACCTGAATGTGCCTCCCCAACATTTGGTTTGCTTCTTGTTTATCCAAGCACCTTAACAACATTCCATTATAAGATTTTCTATATAACACTTCACTGCACATGATAAATTTACCTGATCACTGTTTAATCTGCTGTTTTTGTGCATTATCTTTCGCAAGATGTTATATTTGAGATAATCGACAAAGGTCGACGCCAATCATCCATTGTTACTTCCAGCATGTGATATAGGCAATATTTCAACAGCTTTCTTCGATAACCTCTCGCAGATGGCGTGAATCTTCTTTCTTCTATAGTTACCTCAAGAGGATCGGTTTGTGTAAGATAAAGTCGTCGCTTAAATCAAGCTAAAGCATCTGCTTTTGCATTCTCCGACCGTGGTATGTGTTTAATTTCCACATAATAGAACTGTTCAAGCAATGTTGTGCTTTCCGATAATAAGGCAAGAGTTCTTCTTTCCTTACTTCAAACTCTGTTGTCAATTGATTTATAATTAATTTAGAATCTCCGAAGATATGCAATGATTTTACTTCCATTTGCTGGGCTATTTCCATTCCGATGATAAGAGCTCTGTATTCAGCTTCATTATTTGTGCATGCAGTACCCAACGTGAAAGAATATGGTAATAAATCGCCCTGAGGGGTAATGAATATCACTCCTGCCCCCGCTCCCGATACTCGAGCAGCACCATCAAAATACATCTGCCAAAGATTTTGGGATTCAATCGTCATAACCTGTTCATCTGGAAATTCATCATTGATTTCTTCATTTTCTGTTATAGGATGCGCTGCCAAGAAATCGCCATAGCTTGTCCTTTTCATCGCACGCTTATATGAAATAGTATATTCGATAATAATAGCATCCACTTGGCTAGTCTTCCCGATAACATTGGCCTGGTCATCAAGAATTTTATCTGACCGCTCTTGAAATCGAGTTATATCATGGGAGAGACAATAATGCCTCAATTTTTGCACAAATAATACCAATGCCAAACATTCTTTTTCAATCTGAGAATAATTGATTCTCGCCCCATCGTTGTTCGCTTAGGTAATAAAGAGCGCTCTTTTTTCCTATTCGCTTACTGTACAACAAAGCACCCAAAGAATTTGCAATGCAGATGTATATAAAATAAGTGGCTTACCTTTTATCGAGTCGTTAACACCTAATTACTGTTTTAATAATTCTTTAATAGAATCAAAGGCATTCTCGGCAAGCATGATCCCATACGACTCAGATCTTTCTTCATTAACCGAGAAAATGGTCGACACCTTCCCGCAAGGTTCGAAATGAAGCGACGAATATATGCCAATTTTCCTGTAAGTTTTTTAATTCCTTCAACGTTGTTGGTGGTGGCATATTTTGAATAGCTTTAACTTTTTCTCGATCAATTTCAATTCCTCTATGTCGCACCACAAAGCCGAGGAATTTGCCTAAGACACTCCAAATGCACATTTAGTCGGATTCATCTTTAATTGTTTTTTCTCGAGTCGTCTAAGACCGATGCCGATGTTCATGTGTTCTTGATGATCTCCAGATCTCGACTACCAAGTCATCAACATAGCATTCGACATGTTTATGCATCATATCTTGAAAGATATTTTTCATTGCCCTTTGATATGTCGCCCCAGCATTTTTGAGACCGAAAGGCATGACTTTGTAACAGTAGATTCCAAGTGGCGTTCAAAGCCGCCGCTTCTTCATCTTCGGGTGCCATCCCGATTTGATTATAGCCTCGCATACCCGTCCATAAAGGACATGATAGCATACCGAGTAGTGCTATCAATCATTAATAATTCTGTTATCGGGAGGGGGAAATCGTCTTTTGGACATGCTTCATTCAGATCTCTGAAATCAATGCACACTCTGATCTGTCCGTTCTTCTTTTTCACCGGAACAATGTTTGATATCCATTTGGGATATTTAACTTCTCTGATGAACCCAACCTTTATTAGCTTATTTACTTCTTTTTCGATTAATGGAATCAGGTCTGGGTGAAATCGCCTTTGTGCTTGTTTGACTGGTTTCTTTTCTTTGAAATATTTAACCGATGCATTGCTACGGAGGGTTCCAGTCCCGACATTTCTTCATAGGTCCAAGCGAAGACATCTTTATTTTCTTTGAGGAGTTGACCATATTTCTCAAATTCTTGATCTGAAAGGCTGATGCTGATGAATGTATTCCTTGGTTCTTCTGTTGTTCCCAAGTTTATTTCTCGCAGACCATCTATCGTCGGTTGCCCCCCGTCTTCTATTTGCTTTGGAGCGATTTCAGGATATTCAACTATCTTAGTATCTTGCGCAGCTGAAGTCACATTAACTGACATCATGTTTACTGCTGATTCTACTCCCAATCCTTGAAATTTTCTTCGCTTTTCTTGATTAACCCCGAGTGGGATTTGAATCCCCTTTCCATTATTCAAGCCGGTGGGTTTGTCACAATCAAAACCCATGTTCCTCATGATCTTCTTGCTTATTGTACTGTACTTTCTTAAATTCTCATGGTGCTAATTTTCCATGATATTCATTGCTTGCATTTTCACTTTCTCTTCGATGCAAAGATGGAATTCTATTGGTTCCTGATATTTATCACCGGCTTTGACTTGGAATGTTCTCGAGCTACCAGAATGGCTTACATCTTTCGATATTGGGTAATGGCACTGTAATTGGATCAGAAACTTTCACATTGCATGTCGACAAAATGTTGTCAACGGCGGTTGTCCCTATTGTCTCAGCGCTTTGGTACAAAATAGAATTTTTTTCGCTTTCAGAAATTCCTAAGATTCTCGCTTCTTTCTTCTTTGTCTTTATTTATCCCTGGCATCTTTTATAATTTCTTCCCATCATCATTTCTTATTTCTTCAGAGAAACATTTATAATAATCAAGGCCTCGCAAAGAAAGACTCACTGTAGGGTTTTCAGATCACCATTACTTTACATTGCACCCCATCTTTACAAAGATTTGAAACATGGTGTAGAGTAGAAGGTACTATATGATACCGATGTATCCATGGCCTTCCCAAGAGAAGATTATATGTCGTCACAAAGATTTATAACATGACATACAACAAGAGTAATTAATTCTCCCACTTCCATTGTTATCGTAATTTTTCCGAGCGCGTTGTCCATCTTGATTGAATCCTCAGATCATCATTCACTGGGCGCAAGTCCGACGGCGAAAACCCAATTTAGTAACCATGAGAGTGGCAAAAGATTTATCGCAGACCAAGTATCTATCATAATTCTTTTATCTTCTTCTCACAAATATATCCTTCTATCATCAATGGCCCGTTATGTTCCTTTTCACCAATTAAATCATCATCGAGAAAGATATTACCGGTAGACAATTCATCTTCTCATTATTTCTTTCATTCTTCATTTTCACAAGAAAGTTTCTCTCACATTGTGATCGACATGTTGCTTGAATCAAACTCGCCGAATTCTTTTGACAATTTGAGCGCATCGTAAATACTTAACCGTTTGATACCCTTCAAGTGGTTGACTACATCATAAGCTACTTTTGTCACTGCAGCTCCATTTCTATTCTTGTCCTCAGTATTCTGTCTTTCAGTCACTTCTTTCCTTATTATTTCTGCTTTCTGCTTTACCGGACTTGTGATTTGCTTCCCTGATCGCAACGTAATCATTGTTGCATTTCTTGTCAACTTTTCCTTTTTCGGGTCCCCGCTTGTTTTCAGATTGACAAGACATTTATCGTTGCCTCTTGCATTCTTTTTTCTTTGCTTCCGCTAGTTATTATGTCACCTCCGTTTATCATCCGCCGTATGATGCATTTTAACGTATAACAATTTTCGTTGGATGCCCCACTAGGCGATGATAACGGCAAAAGTTTCTTTCTCGAGTCCTTGTCGCATCTTCGTGGCGCTTTGGTCTCCGTAATTCCAGAGTTCCCGCTTTTAACAATTGTTGCATCATGGGTACCACGTCCTCTTTATCAAACTCAAATCCTTCATGAGAATCAAGCATTCTCGAGCTTTTTCCCACCGATCTGTCTCTTGCTTGGCTCCACCTTCTTTTTCCTTCCGGCCTTTTATCTCGAGCCCCAAGCATCCCGATTCTTCTTATCCCGGCCGACGGTATTAACGGTTGTCCCGCTGTGCATTCTTCCGACAGTTTCATGATGAAATGCCAAGATCATGAGTCATTAGCTCCAATGCATGGGCTTTGTAGCCAAATCGCGAAAAGTCCCAATATCGCCGCTAGTGAGTCCGAACGCATTCCCGTCTCCATAGAGTTCGACACATTTTGACTTGTTCCTTTTTCTTCCGGCAACCGCCACACGATGCCCCCAAGTGTTTTCCATCCGTCATGAATTTTTCAACGGGTTCTCCTTCGCCGTCGACCGAAGCTAGTTCTCGTGATGCTAACGTCACGTTTCGACGAGAAGAAGTTCGACATGAAAGCATCTTGCATTTCTTCCCATGTCCGTATGGACCCCGGTGCCAAATTTGAATACCACCGAAAGCTTTGCTTGTCAACGATGACCCAAATAAGCGTAAGCAATATTGAGGTATCGTGGAAAAATTCCCCATGCCGGTGATGAAATGCATCGTGTGTTCTTCCCAAGTGATCCTTCCCCATTGAACTTTGGAAATCTGGGTGTTTGAAGTTGGCTGGAAATGGAACATCCTCTACCTCTCTGGGTAGGGTGTTCGGTATCTGAAACGACTGGTGTTCGCACGCTCTCTTTCTATTCTGACTGCTTCTTCGACGACTTGTCTTACGTCATCTTGTGTTATAGCTCTTGTTGCTGGAACTGAACCTCGTGATCCTATCCCCTGTGGACGGAACCTTCAGGCTGGTTCTCTTGTCCATTTGTCGCTCCCATCATGGGTGGAGCCACTATTTGGGCTACATTATGTGCCAGGGTTGTCAAAGCTTCCCTGAGATTCCGGCATTCATCCATTAGCATTCTTTGTGCCTCCGCCATTTGATCAACACGTTCTTCAGTAGTTGGTCTATTTCCTTGACCTGTTTCTGCCATATATACTGCGGCTCCTTGACTGTTTGTCGAAACTGTTTTTGGAGTAGAACGGGAGTATGCTGATATAACAGGACTTATAAAGAGGGGAGAAATTGGAGTCTCATTTGACTCTCGTGTGCTTTCTGTGCTTTTAACCGATCGAGGTGATACAGTTATAGGCGAGCTTGTTTGCGGTGATACTTGCATCGGTGATTCTATCATCAGTGCTTTACCTTTTTGTGCTTGTGTCCATTTGGTCTTTGGAGTGACCAAAGCTGGAAAATCCTGCGACGAGAACTGCGAAGTAACTTGTTCAGGATAAATTGCCGGAGGAGCGAGTTCGGGTTTTCTTCTTGCTATGCTTCGTGTAATTGGTCCCTCAGTTCTTGGTGCAAACAATTTTGCTTTGCGACTCTTTAAGGCCTTTGCTTTTGTCCTTTTGGATAAAACCAGAGTCCAGTTTTCATCATTTTCTTGTAGTTGAGGTGAAACGGAAATGACTCACTGCCGCTTGAATCACATTGCACCCGTCAAGTGCTCGCTTTGTGTTCTCAGAATTTCGCTTGGCATGATACTCAATTACAAACCCAAGAATGATGAATCGGAAGTTTACCTTTCTCACAGTGTTAGCCATTAGCAAGTGTTGTGTGATTGAATTTGAGTACCTTCAACAACAAAACATATCTGAAATTAGTACGTGAAAGACTAAGTAAACTATCTTGGAGATGAAGGGGAGGATGTTCCCACTGAGAGTCGCCATTTTGGCGCCTAATAGACGCCTAAAAAATAGTGACGAGAGTCTTGCAACTTTCCCAATGTTAGTGTTAAATAAGATAATGTCCCCAAATAGAGTCGCCATTTTGTTTCGACAAGGAAACAAAAGTATTTGATTTGGGAGAATCATCTTATTTAAACATAACAATGAAATAATTACAAAGACAATCATCACATTTTATTGATTCTGAATTCATTTACATCCTCTCGGTATCCCTTGATTCTAAGATAGCTTACAAAGAACTCATTACAAATGTTAAATATTATAGCTAAATATAATTTCAAAAGATAATAAGCAATGATGTCAATCATCTCCTATGACTTAGGAGGAATAGACAAGTCGCTCAACAAATCTTCAAGAGAATGGAAATTCGGCAAAGATTTCAAGACTATTTTGGTCATCTCCGAAACTTAGGAGGAATACGTTTCTTCATCGATGACTCTTCTTTTCTTGAACAAGAAGAACTCAAGACCCAAGATTCAAACCATTCCCAAGAAGATTTCCGCCTATTGTCACAAAATCGTCAACAATAGGTTTGCGCTGGTCCCACAAGAACGATATGTTTTGCGCTGGTCCGCGCAAACCATAATTGCCTTCGTTGTTTTGCGCCGCCGTCGCAAACTTCCAGAGTCCAATACCCTTTGCGCGGATCGCGCAAAGTGCAGGAGTCCAATACTCCGCACCTTTCGTCTTCTCTTTCGTCCTTGCTTCACTTCAAATCTTCCAACCCCTTTGAGAGAAGGAATGGGGTATTTATAGACATTTTCACCAGTGAAAATCTCAGATCTGGTCGATGTGGGACAAAATAACATCTTCCAAAATATTTTATTTCATCATCATAGACTTTGCGCGACCACAAAACGATATACTTTGCGCGGTCACGCGCAAACCTTTAATCTCGCGCAAACCTTCTTCTTTCATCAATCCGCGCAAACTCTTCTTCACTTTGCGCGATCTTGTGATTATTTCACTTTTGCGCGACCACAAGAAAGTGGTCTTCAAGTCGTTTTTTCATCTTCAAAGTGATTTCTTGATCTTTTTTCTTGCTTATTTTTCTCTTCCTTGCTTATTTTATGCCTCAACAGAGATAAAAAATTGAAAAATGACGATCAAGAAAACATTAAGAATCGCCAATGAGTCCATTTGGAAGCTTGACAAGTTACCGATCCCAGAGTTATGAAGGTTACTATTGACAAGGATGCCCAAATGGGAAAAAATCAAGACGACGAATCGCGAATCCCACTTAAGATGCCGGGAATGAAAGACGATTCCAAAGAATGAAAGAGCACTAAAGTACCTTTCGATGACCAAAAATTGACCCAATCCGACATCAAACGATGGAGTTATGAGTGTCTCCGTTGATCGCGCGATTTGGAAAGATTAACAATCCAAATTGAAAAAATGACGATCGAAGAGTTCCAATGTGCTTTTTGGGATATCGAATGGTCTCTGAATTAGCCAATTTGGTGTCCCATTTAGAAGCTTGTCAAGTAACTATTCCAATGAGCTCAAAATATTCTAAATTTGACCACTGAAGAGGGAGTTATGAAGGTTACTATTGGACAAGGGGATGAAGGTAAAATTCAGGAATGATGACTGCAATCCCACTTACAGATGCCCAAATGGTCTCGGAATACGACGATTCCATTAAAGAATGAAAGAGCACTAAAGTACCTTTCAGATGACCAAAAATCGACCCATTCCGACATCAAACGAGGGAGTTATGAGTCTCTGTTGGATCACGCGATTTGGAAACATTAACAATCAAAATTGCAAAATTAGGATCGAAGAGTTCCAACGTGCTTTTGGGATATCGAACGGTCTCAAAATTAACCAATTCTCGTCCATTTGAAGCTTGTCAAGTTACCATTCCAATGAGCTCAAAATAGTCTAAATTTGACCACTCGAAGAGAGAGTTATGAGGTTACTATTGGACAAGGAGATGAAGGAAAAATTCAAGATCGACGATCGCGATCCCACTTATGGATGCCCAAATGGTCTCGAATATGATGATTCTATTCAGAATGAAAAAGCACTAAAGTACCTTTCGATGACCAAAAATGACCCAATCCGACATCAAACGATGGAGTTATGGGTGTCTCCTCGTTGATCACGCAATTGGAAAGATTAACAATCCAAAATTGAAAAATGACGATCGAAGAGTTCCAACGTGCTTTTGGGATATCGAACGGTCTCAAAATTAGGCAATTTTGGTCCCATTTTGAAGCTTGTCAAGTTACCATTCCATTGAACTCAAAATAGTCTAAATTCGACCTCTAAAGAGAGAGTTATGGTGGTTACTATTGGACTAGGAGATGAAGGAAAATTCAAGACCGATGATTGCGATCCCATTTATAGATGCCCTAACGATCTCGAAATATGACGATTCCAGTCAAGAATGAAAGAGCACTAAAGTAACTTTCAGATGACCAAAAATTGACCCAATCCGACATCAAACGATGGAGTTCTGGGCGTCTCCGTTGGATCGTGAGATTTGGAAAGATTAACAATCTAATTTCCAAAATGATGATCGAAGAGTTCCAACATGCTTTTGGGATATCGAACGGCCTCGAAATTAGCAATTTTGGTCCCATTTGGAAGCTTGTCAAGTTACCATTCGAATGAGCTCAAAATATTCTAAATTCGACCTCTGAAGTGGGACTTATGAATGTTACTATTGGACAAGGAGATGAAGGAAAAATTCAGGACTGACGACTGCGATCCCACTTACGGATGCCCAAATGGTCTCGAAATACGACGATTCAAGTAAGAATGAAAGAGCACTAAAGTACCTTTCGATGACCAAAAATTGACCCAATCCGACATCAAATGAGGGAGTTATGAGTGTCTCGTTGGATCGCGCGATTTGGAAAGATTAACAATCCATATTTGAAAATGACGATCGAAGAGTTCCAACGTGCTTTGGGATATCGAAGGTCTCGAATTACCCAATTTTGGTCTCATTTAGAAGCTTGACAAGTTACTATTCCAATGAGCTCAAAATAGTCTAAATTCGACCACCGAAGAGAGAGTTATGAAGGTTACTTTGGACAAGGAGATGAAGGAAAATTCAGACCGACAACGCGATCCCACTTACAGATGCCCAAATGGTCTCGAATTATGACAATTCCACTTAGGAATGAAAGAGCACTAAAGTACCTTTCAGATGACCAAAAATCGACCCAATCCGACATCAAACGATGGAGTTATGAGAGTCTCCGTTGGATCGCGCGATTTGGAAAGATTAACAATCCATATTGCAAAATGACGATCGAAGAGTTCCAACGTGCTTTTGGGATATCGAACTGTCTCGAATTACCAATTCTCGTCCCATTTGAAGCTTGTCAAGTTACCATTCCAATGAGCTCAAAATAGTCTAAATTGACCACTCGAAAGAGAGAGTTATGAAGGTTACTATTGAACAAGGAGATGAAGGAAAATTCATGACGATTCGACGACTGCGATCCCACTTATGGATGCCCAAATGGTCTCGAATATGACGATTCCAAGAATGAAAGAGCACTAAAGTACCTTTCGATGACCAAAAATCGACCCAATCCGACATCAAACGATGGAGTTATGGGTGTCTTCGTTGATCACGCGATTTGGAAAGATTAACAATCCAAATGAAAAATGATGATCGAAGAGTTCCAACGTGCTTTTGGGATATCGAACGGTCTCTAAATTAGGCAATTTTGTCCCATTTAGAAGCTTGACAAGTTACCATTCCAATGAGCTCAAAATAGTCTAAATTTGACCTCTGAAGAGAGAGTAACGAGGATTACTATTGGACAAGGAGATGAAGGAACATTCAAGACCGGCTACTGCGATCCCACTTACAGATGCCCAAATGGTCTCAGAATACGACGATTCTAGTCAGGAATGAAAGAGCACTAAAGTACCTTTCAGATGACCAAAAATTGACCCAATCTGACATCAAACGAGGGAGTTATGAGCGTCTCATTGGATCGCGCGATTTGGAAAGATTAACAATCCAAATTAAAAATGACGATCGAAGAGTTCCAACGTGCTTTTGGATATCGAACGGTTCTAAATTAGCAATTCTCGGGTCCCATTTGTAATCTTGTCAAGTTACCATTCCAATGAGCTCAAAATAGCCTAAATTTGACCTCTGAAGAGAGGTTAAGAGGGTAACTATTGGACAAGGAGATGAAGGAAACATTCAGGACTGACGACTGCGATCCCACTTACGGATGCTCAAATGGTCTCGGAATACGACAATTCAGTAAGAATGAAAGAGCACTAAAGTACCTTTCAGATGACCAAAAATCGACCCAATCCGACATCAAACGATGGAGTTATGAGTGTCTCGTTGGATCGCGCGATTTGGAAAGATTAACAATCCAATATTGAAAATGACGATCGAAGAGTTCCAACGTGCTTTTGGGATATCGAAAGGTCTCTAAATTAGGCAATTTTGGTTGCATTTGGAAGCTTGACAAGTTACCATTCCAATGACCTGAAATAGTCTAAATTGACCTCTGAAGAGAGAGTTATGAAGGTTACTTTGGACAAGGAGATGAATGGAAAATTGAAGACCGACGACTGCGATCCCACTTACGGATGCCCAAATGGTCTCGGAATATGACGATTCCAGTTAGGAATGAAAGAGCACTAAAGTAACTTTCAGATGACCAAAAATTGACCCAATCCGACATCAAACGATGGAGTTATGGGGGTCTCCATTGGATCGCATGATTTGAAAAGATTAACAATCCAAAGTGGAAAACGACGATCGAAGAGCTCCAACATGCTATAGGGATATCGAAAGGTCTCTGAATTAGGCAATTTGATCCCATTGGAAGCTTGACAAGTTACGATTCCAATGACTCGAAATAGTCTAAATTTGACCTCGAAGAGAGAGTTATGAGGTTACCCTCGACAAGGAGATGAAGGAAACATTCAGACTCTAGATGATCGCAATCCCACTTATGGATGCCCAAATGGTCTCTAAGAATATGATGATTCCAAGTCAGAATGAAAGAGCACTAAAGTACCTTCAGAGATGACCAAAAATTGACCCAATCCGACATCAAACGATGGAGTTATGGGTGTCTTTGATCCGTTGATCGCGCGATTTTGAAAGATTAACAATCCATATTGCAAAATGACGATCGAAGAGTTCCAACGTGCTTTAGGGATATCTATCTGTCTCTGAATTAGGCAATTCTGGTCCCATTCGGAAGCTTGACAAGTTACCATTCCAATGAGCTCAAAATAGTCTAAACTCGTCCTCTGAAGAGAGAGTTATGAGGGTTACTATTGGACAAGGTGATGAAGGAAATAATCAGGACCGATGACTGCGATCCCACTTACGGATGCCCAAATGGTCTCAGAATACGACGATTCCAGTCAGGAATGAAAGAGCACTAAAGTACCTTTCAGATGACCAAAAATTGACCCAATCCGACATCAAACGATGGAGTTATGGGCGTCTCCATTGGATCGCGCGATTTGGAAAGATTAACTATCCATATTAAAAATGACGATCGAAGAGTTCCAATGTGCTTTTGGGATATCGAACGGTTTCTAAAATTACCAATTCTATTGCCATTTTGAAGCTTGACAAGTTACCATTCCAATGACCTCAAAATAGTCTAAATTCGACCTCGAAGAGAGAGTTATGAGGTTACTATTGGACAAGGAGATGAAGGAAAATTCGGGACCGATGATTGCGATCCCACTTACGGATGCCCAAATGGTCTCGAATACGACGATTCCAGTTCAGGAATGAAAGAGCACTAAAGTACCTTTCAGATGACCAAAAATTGACCCAATCCGACATTAAATGATGGAGTTATGGGCGTCTCCGTTGGATCGCGCGATTTGGAAAGATTAACAATCCATATTGAAAATGACGATTGAAGAGTTCCAATGTGCTTTGGGATATCGAAAGGTCTCAAATTATGCAATTTTTGTCATTTGAAGCTTGACAAGTTACCATTCCAATGAGCTCAAAATAGTCTAAATTCGACCTCCGAGAGAGAGTTATGAGGTTACTATTGGACAAGGAGATGAAGGAAACATTCAGACCGACGAATGCGATCCCACTTACGGATGCCCAAATGGTCTCGAATATGACGATTCCATTTAAGAATGAAAGAGCACTAAAGTACCTTTCGGATGACCAAAAATTGACCCAATCGACATCAAACGATGGAGTTATAGGAGTCTCCGTTGGATCGCTTCGATTTGGAAAGATTAACAATCCATATTGCAAAATGACGATCGAAGAGTTCCAACGTGCTTTTGGGATATCGAACGGTCTCTGAATTACCCAATTTCGTCCATTTGAATCTTGTCAAGTTACCATTCCAATGAGCTCAAAATAGTCTAAATTCGACTCGAAGAGAGAGTTATGAGGGTTACTATTGGACAAGGAGATGAAGGAAAATTCAGACCGACGATCATCCGATCCCACTTACGATGCCCAAATGGTCTCGAATATGACGATTCCACTATTCAAGAATGAAAGAGCACTAAACTACCTTTCTGATGACCAAAAATCGACCCAATCTGTCATCAAATGAGGGAGTCATGAGTGTCTCCGTTGGATCACGCGATTTGGAAAGATTAACAATCCGAATTGCAAAATGACGATCGAAGAGTTCCAACGTGCTTTTGGTATATCGAACGGTCTCAGAATTTGCAATTCTGGTCCCATTTGGAAGGTTGACAAGTTACCATTCCAATGAGCTCAAAATAGTCTAAATTCGACCTCTGAAGAGAGAGTTATGAGGGTTACTATTGGACAAGGTGATGAAGGAACATTCAAGACCCGATGATCGCGATCCACACTTACGATGCCCAAATGGTCTCAGAATACGATGATTCTAGTAAGGAATGAAAGAGCACTAAAGTACCTTTAGATGACCAAAAATCGACCCAATCCGACATCAAATGATGGAGTTATGGGGTCTCCGTTGGATCGCGATTTGGAAAGATTAACAATCCATTTAAAAATGACGATCGAAGAGTTCCAATGTGCTTTTGGGATATCGAACGCTTTCTAAAATTAGCAATTTATGGTTGCATTTATGAAGCTTGACAAGTTACCATTCCAATGAGCTCAAAATAGTCTAAATTCAACCTTTGAAGAGAGAGTTATGAGGGTTACTATTGGACAAGGTGATGAAGGAAACATTTAGGACCGATGACTGCGATCCCACTTATGGATTCCCAAATGGTCTCGGAATACGACGATTCGAGTCAGGAATGAAAGAGCACTAAAGCACCTTTCGAGATGACCAAAAATCGACCCAATCCGACATCAAACGATGGAGTTATGAGTCTCCGTTGGATCGCGCGATTTGGAAAGATTAACAATCCATAATTGAAAATGACGATCGAAGAGTTCCAATGCGCTTTTGGGATATCGAAAGGTCTCGAAATTAGTGCAATTCTGGTGTCATTTTGAAGCTTGACAAGTTACCATTCCAATGACTGAAATAGTCTAAATTCGACCTCCGAAGAGAGAGTTATGAGGGTTACTATTGGACAAGGAGATGAAGGAACATTCAAGACTGATGACTGCGATCCCACTTACAGATGATAAAATGGTCTCGGAAAATGACGATTCCAGTCAGGAATGGAAGAGCACTAAAGTACCTTTCAGATGACAAAAAATCGACCCAATCTGACATCAAACGATGGAGTTATAGATATCTCCGTTGGATCGCACGATTTGGAAAGATTACAATATCCATATTGAAAAATGACGATAAAAGAGTTTCAACGAGCTTTTGGGGATATCGAACTGTCTCGAAATTACCAATTCTCACCCATTTAGAAGCTTGTCAAATTACCATTCCAATGAGTGCAAAATAGTCTAAATTCGACCCCTGAAGAGAGAGTTACGAAGGTTACTTTTCGATAAGGAGATGAAGGAAAAATTTAGGATCGACGACTGCGATCCCACTTACGGATGCCGAAATGGTCTCGGAATATGATGATTCCAGTCAGGAATGAAGAGGACTAAAGTACCTTTCAGATGACCAAAAATCGACCCAATCCCACATCAAACGATGGAGTTATGGGTGTCTACGTTGGATCACGCGATTTGGAAAGATTAACAATCCATATTGAAAAATGAAAATCGAAGAGTTCCAACTAGCTTTTGGGATATTGAATTGTCTCTAAATTAGGCAATTCTGGTCCATTTGGAAGCTTGACAAGTTACCATTCCAATGAGCTAAAATAGTCTAAATTCACCTCCGAAAGAGAGAGTTAATGAGGGTTACTATTGGACAAGGAGATGAAGGAACATTCAAGACCAACGACTGCGATCCTACTTACAGATTCCCAAATGGACTCGGAATATGACGATTCCAGTTAGGAATGAAAGAGCACTAAAGTACCTTTCGGATGACCAAAAAAGACCCAATCCGACATCAAACAATGGAGTTATGGCGCCTCCGTTGGATCGCGCTGCGATTTGGAAAGATTAACTATCCATTTTAAAAATGACGATCGAAGAGTTCCAATGTACTTTTGGGATATCGAACGGTTTCTAAATTACCAATTTTGGCATTTTGAAGCTTGACAAGTTACCATTCCAATGAGCTCAAAATAATATAAATTCGACCTCTTAAGAGAGAGTTATGAGGTTACTATTGGACAAGGAGATAAAGGAAACATTCGGGACCGACGATGCGATCCCACTTACGGATGCCCAAATGGTCTCGAATACGACGATTTCCAAGAAGAATGAAAGAGCACTAAAGCACCTTTCGATGACCAAAATTGACCCAATCCGACATCAAACGATGGAGTTATGAGTGTCTCCGTTGGATCGCGCGATTTGGAAAGATTAACAATCCATATTGAAAATGACGATCGAAGAGTTCCAATGTACCTTTGGGATATCGAAAGGTTTCTAAATTATGCAATTTTGGTCCTTTTGAAGCTTGACAAGTTACCATTCCAATGACCTGAAATAGTCTAAATTCGACCTCTGAAGAGAGAGTTATGAGGGTTACTTTTGGAC
Organism: Magnolia changhungtana; assembly: GCA_030180095.1. Classification (NCBI taxonomy): domain Eukaryota; kingdom Viridiplantae; phylum Streptophyta; class Magnoliopsida; order Magnoliales; family Magnoliaceae; genus Magnolia; species Magnolia changhungtana. The sequence continues at coordinate 276,502 of JASAUF010000595.1, forward strand.
AAGGAGATGAAGGAAACATTCAGGACCGACAACTACGATCCCACTTACAGATGCCCAAATGGTCTCGGAATATGACGATTCCATTTAAGAATGAAGGAGCACTAAAGTACCTTTCAGATGACCAAAAATTGACCCAATCGGACATCAAACGATGAAGTTATGGGAGTCTCCATTGGATCGCTCGATTTGGAAAGATTAAAATCCATATTGCAAAATGACGATCGAAGAGTTCCAACTTGCTTTTAGGATATTGAACTGTCTCGAATTACCAATTCTCATCCAATTTGTAATCTTATCAAGTTACCATTCCAATGAGCTCAAAATAGATTAAATTGAAACTCGAAGAGATAGTTATGAGGGTTACTATCAGACAAGGAGAGATTATGGAAACATTCAGACCGATGATTGCAATCCCACTTATGGGATGCCCAAATGGTCTCGAATATGACGATTCAAATCAGAATGAATGCACTAAATTACCTTTCAAGATGACCAAAAATGACCCAATCCCACATCAAACGATGGAGTTATGGGTGTCTTCGTTGGATCACGCGATTTGGAAAGAATAACAATCCATATTGAAAAATGACGATCGAAAGAGTTCCAACGTGCTTTTGGGATATCGAATTATCTCTGAATTAGGCAATTCTGGTCCCATTTGGAAGCTTGACAAGTTACCATTCCAATGTGCTAGAAATAGTCTAAATTCGTCCTTTGAAGAGAGAGTAATAAGGGTTACTATTGGACAAGGAGATGAAGGAACATTCAAGACCGATGATGATCACGATCCCACTTACGGATGCCCAAAATGGTCTTAGAATACGACAATTCCAGTCAGGAATGAAAGAGCGCTAAAGTACCGTTCAGTTGACCAAAAATTCCCAATCCGAAATCAAACGAGGGAGTTATGTGCGTCTCCATTGGATCACGCGATTTGGAAAGATTAACTATCCATTTTAAAAAATGAGGATCGAAGAGTTCCAATGTACTTTTGAGATATCGAATAGTTTCTAAATTTACCATTCTATTGCCTTTTTGAAGCTTGACAAGTTACCATTCCAATAACCTAAAATAGTCTAAATTCGACCTCTTACGAGAGAGTTATGAGGGTTACTATTGGACAAGGAGATAAAGAAAACATTCAGGACTGATGATTGCGATCCCACTTACGGATGCCCAAATGGTCTCGGAATACGACGTTTCCAAGCAGGAATGAAAGAGCACTAAAGCACCTTTCAGATGACCAAAAATTGACCCAATCCAACATCAAAGGATGGAGTTATGAGTGTCTCCGTTGGATCGCGCGATTTGGAAAGATTAACTATCCATATTTGAAAATGACGATCGAAGAGTTCCAATGTACCTTGGGATATCGAAGGTTCTGAATTAATTTTGGTCTGTTGTCATTTGAAGCTTGACAAGTTACCATTCCAATGACCTGAAAGAGTCTAAATTCGACCTCTGAAGAGAGAGTTATGAGGGTTACTTTTAGACAAGGAGATGAAGGAAACATTCAGGACCGACAAATACGATCCCACTTACAGATGCCCAAATGGTCTCGGAATATGACGATTCCATTTAAGAATGAAGGAGCACTAAAGTACCTTTCAGATGACCAAAAATTGACCCAATCAGACATCAAACGATGAAGTTATGGGAGTCTCCGTTGGATCGCTCGATTTGGAAAGATTAAAATCCATATTGCAAAATGACGATCGAAGAGTTCCAACTTGCCTTTAGGATATTGAACAGTCTCTGAATTAACCAATTCTCGTCCAATTTGTAATCTTGTCAAGTTACCATTCCAATGAGCTCAAAATAGTTTAAATTCAAACTCTGAAGAGAGAGTTATGAGGTTACTATTGACAAGGAGATGAAGGAAACATCAGACTCACGAGCGATCCCAACTTTGATCCCAAATCAACGATATTCCGATGGAGTTATGGGTGTCTTCGTTGGATGACAAAAAATCGACCGCGATTTCGAAAGAATAACAATCCATGACAATTTGGAAAGATTAACGACATTGCAAAATGATCGAAGAGTTCCAACGTGCTTTCGGGATATCGAATTATCTCTGAATTAAGCAATTCTTGCCCCATTTGTAAGCTTGACAAGTTATCATCCCAATGAGCTAGATTAGTCTAAATTCGTCCTCTGAAGAGAGAATAATGAGGGTTACTATTGGACAAGGAGATGAAGGAACATTCAAGACCGATGTGCGATCCCACTTACGGATGTCAAAATGGTCTCGGAATACGATGATTCTAGTAAGAATGAAAGAGCACTTAAAGTACCTTTCGGATGACCAAAAATAGACCCAATCCGACATCAAACAATGGAGTTATGGGCGTCTCAGTTGATCGCATACGATTTGGAAAGATTAACTATCCATTTTAAAAAATGAAGATCGAAGAGTTCCAATGTACTTTTGAGATATTGAACGGTTTCTAAATTAGCAATTCTATTGCCTTTTTGAAGCTTGACAAGTTACCATTCCAATGACTTGAAATAGTCTAAATTCGACCTCTTAAGAGAGAGTTATGAGGGTTACTATTGGGCAAGGTGATAAAGAAAACATTCAGGACCGTTGACTGCGATCCCACTTACAGATGCCCAAATGGTCTCGGAATACGATATTTTCAAGCAGGAATGAAAGAGCACAAAAGCACCTTTCAGATGACCAAAACTCGACCCAATCCGACATCAAACGATGGAGTTATGAGTGTCTTCGTTGGATCGCGTGATTTGGAAAGATTAGCTCTCCATATTTGAAAATGACGATCGAAGAGTTCCAATGTACCTTTGGGATATCGAAAGGTTTCTGAATTATGCCATTCTGGTGTCATTTTGAAGCTTGACAAGTTACCATTCCAATGACCTGAAATAGTCTAAATTCGACCTCTGAAGAGAGAGTTATAAGGGTTACTTTTGGACAAGGAGATGAAAGAAACATTCAGGACCGACAACTATGATCCCACTTACAGATGCCCAAATGGTCTCGGAATATGACGATTCCATTTAAGAATGAAGGAGCACTAAAGTACCTTTCAGATGACCAAATATCGACCCGATCGGACATTAAACGATGAAGTTATGGGAGTCTCCGTTGGATCGCTCGATTTGGAAAGATTAAAATCCATATTGCAAAATGACGATCGAAGAGTTCCAACTTGCCTTTAGGATATTGAACTGTCTCTGAATTAACCAATTCTCGTCCAATTTGTAATCTTGTCAAGTTACCATTCCAATGAGCTCAAAATAGTTTAAATTTAAACTCTGAAGAGAGAGTTATGAGGGTTACCCGCGAACAAGGAGATTAAGGGAACATCCAGCTCCGACGACTGCGATCCCACTTATGGATGCCCAAATGGTCTCGGAATACGATGATTCCAGTCACGAATGCACTAAATTACCTTTCAGATGACCAAAAATAGACCCAATCCCACATCAAACGATGGAGTTATGGGTGTCTTCGTTGGATCACACGATTTGGAAAGATTAACAATCCATACAGAAAAATGACGATCGAAGAGTTCCAACGTGCTTTTGGGATATCGAATTATCTCTGAATTAGGCAATTCTTGTCCCATTTTGAAGCTTGACAAGTTATCATCCCAATGAGCTAGAAATAGTCTAAATTCGTCCTTTGAAGAGAGAATAATGAGGTTTACTATTGGACAAGGAGATGAAGGAACATTGAAGACCGATGACAGCAATCCCACTTGCAGATGTCAAAATGGTCTCAGAATACGACGATTCTAGTAAGGAATGAAAGAGCACTTAGGCACCTTTTGAAGATGAGGATCGAAGAGTTCCAATGTACTTTTGAGATATCGAACGGTTTCTAAATTGACCATTCTATTGCCTTTTTGAATCTTGACAAGTTACCATTCCAATAACCTTAAATAGTCTAAATTCGACCTCTTATGAGAGAGTTATGAGGGTTACTATTGGACAAGGAGATAAAGAAAACATTCAGGACTGATGACTACGATCCCACTTACGGATGCCCAAATGGTCTCGGAATACGACGTTTCCAAGCAGGAATGAAAAAGCACTAAAGCACCTTTTAGATGACCTAAACTCGACCCAATCCGACATCAAACGATGGAGTTATGAGTGTCTCCGTTGGATCGCCCGATTTGGAAATATTAACTATCCATATTTGAAAATGACGATCGAAGAGTTCCAATGTACCTTTGGGAAATTGAAAGGTTTCTGAATTATGCAATTCTGGTGTCATTTTGAAGCTTGACAAGTTACCATTCCAATGACCTGAAATGGTCTAAATTCGACCTCTGAAGAGAGAGTTATGAGGGTTACTTTTGGACAAGGAGATGAAGGAAACATTCAGGACCGACAACTTTAGTGCTCCTTCATTCTTAAATGGAATGAAATAGCACTAAAGCACCTTTTAGATGACCAAAAATCGACCCAATCCAACATCAAACGAGGAGTTATGAGTGTCTCCGTTGGATCGCGCGATTTGGAAAGATTAACTTTCCATATTTGAAAATGACGATCGAAGAGTTCCAATGTACCTTTGGGATATCGAAAGGTTTCTGAATTATGCAATTCTGGTGTCATTTTGAAGCTTGACAAGTTACCATTCCAATGACCTGAAATAGTCTAAATTTGACCTCTTAAGAGAGAGTTATGAGGGTTACTTTTGGACAACGAGATGAAGGAAATATTCAGAACCGACAACTACGATCCCACTTACAGATGCCCAAATGGTCTCGGAATATGACGATTCCATTTAAGAATGAAGGAGCACTAAAGTACCTTCAGATGACCAAAAATCGACCCGATCGGACATTAAACGTTGAAGTTAGGGTGTCTCCGTTGGATCGCTCGATTTGGAAAGATTAAAATCCATATGGCAAAATGACGATCGAAGAGTTCCAACTTGCATTTAGGATATTGAAGTGTCTCTGAATTAACCAATTCTCATCCAATTTGTAATCTTGTCAAGTTACCATTCCAATGAGCACAAAATAGTTTAAATTCAAACTCTGAAGAGAGAGTTACGAGGGTTACCCTCGAACAAGGAGATTAAGGAAACATTCAGCTCCGACGACTGCCATCCCACTTATGGATGCCCAAATGGTCTCGAAATACGACGATTCCAGTCAGGAATGTACTTTTGAGATATCGAACGGTTTCAAAATTTAGCAATTCTATTGCCTTTTTGAAGCTTGACAAGTTACCATTCCAATAACCTGAAATAGTCTAAATTCGACCTCTTAAGAGAGAGTTATGAGGGTTACTATTGGACAAGGTGATAAAGAAAACATTTAGGACCGATGACTGCGATCCCACTTACAGATGCCCAAATGGTCTCGGAATACGACGTTTCCAAGCAGGAATGAAAGAGCCCTAAAGCACCTTTCAGATGACCAAAAATCGACCCAATCCGACATCAAACGATGGAGTTATGAGTGTCTCCATTGGATCGCGCGATTTGGAAAGATTAACTATCCATATTTGAAAATGACGATCGAAGAGCTCCAATGTACCTTTGGGATATCGAAAGGTTTCAGAATTATGCAATTCTGTTGTCATTTTAAAGCTGGACAAGTTACCATTCCAATGACCTGAAATAGTCTAAATTCGACCTCTGAAGAGAGAGTTATGAGGGTTACTTTTAGACAAAGAGATGAAGGAAACATTCAGGACCGACAACTACGATCCCACTTACAGATGCCCAAATGGTCTCGGAATATGACAATTCCATTTAAGAATGAAGGAGCACTAAAGTACCTTTCAGATGACCAAAAACCAAGCCGATCGGACATTAAACGATGAAGTTAGGGAGTCTCCGTTGGATCGCTCGATTTGGAAAGATTAAAATCCATATTGCAAAATGACGATCGAAGAGTTCCAACTTACTTTTAGGATATTGAACTGTCTCTGAATTAACCAATTCTCATCCAATTTGTAATCTTGTCAAGTTACCATTCCAATGAGCTTAAAATAGTTTAAATTCAAACTCTGAAGAGAGAGTTGTGAGGGTTACCCTCGAACAAGGAGATTAAGGAAACACCCAGGACCGACGACCGCAATCCCACTTATGGATGCCCAAATGGTCTCAGAATACGACGATTCCAGTCAAGAATGCACTAAATTACCTTTCAAATGACCAAAAATTGACTCAATCCCACATCAAACGATGGAGTTATGGGTTTCTTTGTTGGATCACGCATTTTGGAAAGATTAACAATCCATACAGAAAAATGACGATCGAAGAGTTCCAAGTTATCTCTGAATTAGGCAATTCTTGTCCCATTTTGAAGCTTGACAAGTTATCATCCCAATGAGCTAGAAATAATCTAAATTCGTCCTCTGAAGAGAGAATAATGAAGGTTACTATTGGATAAGGAGATGATGGAACATTCAAGACCGATGACAGCAATACCACTTACAGATGTCAAAATGGTCTCGGAATACGACGATTCTAGTAAGGAATGAAAGAGCACTTAAGTGCCTTTCAGATGACCAAAAATAGACCCAATCCGACATCAAACAATGGAGTTATGGGGGTCTCCGTTGGATCGCGCGATTTGGAAAGATTAACTATCCATTTTAAAAAATGAGGATCGAAGAGTTCCAATGTACTTTAGCAGTTCTATTGCCTTTTTGAAGCTTGACAAGTTACCATTCTAATAACCTAAAATAGTCTAAATTCGACCTCTTAAGAGAGAGTTATGAGGGTTAGTATTGGACAAGGTGATAAAGAAAATATTTAGGACCGATGACTACGATCCCACTTACAGATGCCCAAATGGTCTCGGAATACGACGTTTCCAAGCAGGAATGAAAGAGCACTAAAGCACCTTTCAGATGATCATAAATCGACCCAATCCGACATCAAACGATGGAGTTATGAGTGTCTCCGTTGGATCGCGCGATTTGGAAAGATTAACTATCCATATTTGAAAATGACGATCGAGGAGTTCCAATGTACCATTGGGATATCGAAAGGTTTCAGAATTATGCAATTCTGGTGTCATTTTGAAGCTTGACAAGTTACCATTCCAATGACCTGAAATAGTCTAAATTCGACCTCTGAAGAGAGAGTTATGAGGGTTACTTTTGGACAAGGAGATGAAGGAAACATTCAAGACCCACAACTACGATCCCACTTACAGATGCCCAAATGGTCTCGGAATATGACGATTCCATTTAAGAATGAAGGAGCACTAAAGTACCTTTCAGATGACCAAAAAATGACCCAATCGGGCATCAAATGATGAAGTTATGGGAGTCTCCATTGGATCGCTCGATTTGGAAAGATTAAAATCCATATTACAAAATGACGATCGAAGAGTTCCAACTTGCTTTTAGGATATTGAACTGTCTCTGAATTAACCAATTCTCATCCAATTTGTAATCTTGTCAAGTTACCATTCCAATGAGCTCAAAATAGTTAAAATTGAAACTCTGAAGAGAGAGTTATGAGGGTTACCCTCGAACAAGGAGATTAAGGAAACATCCAGCTCCGACGACTGCGATCCCACTTATGGATGCCCAAATGGTCTCGGAATACGACGATTCCAGTCAGGAATGCACTAAATTACCTTTCAGATGACCAAAAATCGACCCAATCCACATCAAACGATGAAGTTATGGGTGTCTTATTTGGATCACGCGATTTGGAAAGATTAACAATCCATACAGAAAAATAACGATCGAAGAGTTCCAACGTGCTTTTGAGATATCGAATTATCTCTGAATTAGGCAATTCTTTTCCCATTTTGAAGCTTGGCAAGTTATCATCCCAATGAGATAGAAATAGTGTAAATTCATCCTTTGAAGAGAGAATAATGAGGGTTACTATTGGACAAGGAGATGAAGGAACATTCAACACCGATGACAGAGATCCCACTTACAGATGTCAAAATGGTCTCAGAATACGACGATTCTAGTAAAGAATGAAAGAGCACTTAAGTACCTTTCAGATGACCAAAAATAGACCCAATCCGACATCAAACAATGGAGTTATGGGCGTCTCCATTGGATCGCGCGATTTGGAAAGATTAACTATCCATTTTAAAAAAAGAGGATCGAAGAGTTCCAATGTACTTTTGAGATATC